>CABHPP010000299.1:13913-56120 GCA_902168425.1 Peromyscus attwateri | reverse complement strand
TGTGTGTGTGTGTGTGTGTGTGTGTGTGTGTGTGTGTGTGTGTGTGTGTTTAGATGCTGTTTGATCGTCTTACTCTGTTGAGTTCCAAACTCCAGGGCTCAAAGTGACTTAAACGTCCTCAGTTCTAGCACTACAGACTCATGCCACCATACCCAGCTCTCTCTTTCTTTGGAGAGAGGAGTGGCCTTTTGAGACAGGTCATACAACCCAGGCTAACTTTGAATCAACTATGGAGCCAAGGATGACATTGAACTCCTGATCCTCCTGCCTCCGAATCCCAAGTCACCGGCATGCACCACCACACCTTGCTTCTTTTCACTTTTGAAGTAAAAAGCACAATTCAGTATCAATGATTAATGGTGGGAGTCTGATTTTACTACTCACTATGGAATTTTACTTCATTTTCAGCAGCCCTGGAATAAGTGTAAGTAGAATAGTAGTAGGAAATTTATTTTTCTTAAACTTGGTGTGACATTGTGTATGGCCTCAAAACAAAACAAACAATGGCAGCCCAGAAAAGAAACGAGGGTGTCCTCTGTCGCAGCCATCTGTGAATGTGCTCATTGGCAGCACGACTGTGAGTCTCATAAAGCCTTCAGAGAGATTGGACGTGGCCCATAAATATTAAAAGGAATTTACCTTTGTATATTTAAAAAGACTAAGCCAATACAATTCATCACTTTGTGTGTGCTTATCAATCAAAACCCATCTTTTCCAGTCAAATGATCAGTTTAATTTTAGAGCATTTATATTCTTGCCGATGAGGTCTTTCTCTGAATATCTTGGACACTGAAGAAATAATCCCCGAGATTAGCGCCACGCGTCATTAGAACGCTGTAACAGAAAAGGCGGAGAAGCGATCGCTTACAGATTGCTGCCTTCAACTCTCAAAAAGATGTTGGTGGATTCATTCAGAATGCAGAAGAACGCATTCTTCGGGAAATAAAGTTATATGTGGTGGATAGGTTTCCAGTAGGTTTTGTAAGCCAACTAACCTCCTCACGATGGAACCGAAGAACTCCAGACACCTGCAGTTCATTCCAGAAAACAGAGAAATCCCATCCTCCACTGAGGATGCTGGAATGGCACCTGCATTCTGACATCCCCTCCCTCTGTAACTCTTCTATGTCCTGGGGCAGAAGTGGACTCCTCCTGTCACTTCTGAACCAATGAGAAAAAGAAGTCCTTCCCTCATGGGGAAAAGGAAGAGAAAAACTCAAGAGGAAAGGATTTCGAGGTAGCCAGTGTGAATGGAGACGGGCTGTGGCACATAAATAAAAGGGATGCCCTGGGTTAGTTTCCAGGATGTGGGAAGACCTAGTTCAAATCTTTCCTTCCTTGTCATTTACAATGAGTTTGTCATTGTACCTTTGATAGATAATGCTAGGCAGGAAATAAAAAAGGGCTGTTTGTTTGTTTGTTTGTTTGTTTTGTGGGGTAGGGAGGGAGGTTTTCGAGACAGGGTTTCTCCGTGTAGTTTTGGTACCTGTCCTGGATTTCGCTCTGTAGACCAGGCTGGCCTCAAACTCACAGAGATCCACCTGGCTCTGCCTCCCAAGTGCTGAGATTAAAGGCGTGTGCCACCACCGCCAGGCAAAAAAGGGCTATTTGTAGTCATCTACTTCCCTGTACTACTTGTGACATGTGAACGTCCATGTCATCATTCTCTGGCACAAATATCATGGTGCATGGCCCATCAATAACATCTGCGTGTTGGAGACCTCCTTAGGGACATTCCCAAGTGTTCCCATCCTTGAACATAAATAGCACGAAGATCAGAAATCCGATTTGTGAATGCCATTCATCATCAGTGGTCAGGTTGATGGCCACTGTTTCCCCTACCTAGGCAAGGGCAAGACCACTTCTCCGTTAAAGAGGAAATCATTTTACAATCTAAAGACCTGACTAAAACCAAGAGGTGAGAAGAAATAAGATGCAACTGAGGACAAGATAAGTATTCTCTTAATGAGATAAGTATCCATCCTCCCAATTCCCTTCTCCCCCAGGAGTGGCTTACAGACACTCAAGGCTAAGCCTGCTTCAAATTCAGAAAGTGTAATTTTGACTCCTTCCTCTTTGCATTTCCATACCCCCAGCCTGCTTGCCCTGATATTCAGTCCACTCTTCTCTCTGCAGCCCCTTCCTGATGCAGCTGCCCACACCCTCCATTATTGAGCCTTCTTGTTTTTCTTGACTTCTAACTCAGAACACAGCGCAATGGTCTCCCTTCCTCCTCTTCCTTTGCCCCTCCCTGGTAGCTAGCAAGCTCTCTAGCTTGGCTTTCCTCTTTTCCTCTCTTGTCAACTCCAATACATTGTTCTCAAGTTGCTTTTTGTGTCTGTGTGTAAATTTTCTTATCTATGAGACCAAGAACTTCCGAAAAGGGACCCCAAGTTTCCCAATGACTTCCTGTGATGGTTTGAATGAGAATGGCCCCCTGTAGGCTCATGTATTTGAATGCTTTGTTATCAGGAGAGTGGCACTTGAGAAGGATTAGGAGATGTGGCCTTGTTGGAGGAAGTATGTTGCTGGGATGGGGGGACGGAGTGGGGGGTTGAGGTTTCAAAAGTCAAAGCCAGGCCCAGTACCCTTCCCTCTTCCTGCTGCCTGCTGCCCCAGATGTAGAACTCTGAGCTGCTCCTCCAGTATTATGTCAGCCTGTGTGCAGCCATGCTCCCTGCCGTGAGAATGAACTAAACCTCTGAAACTGTAAGCCAGCCCCAGTTAACTGCTTTCTCTTACAGGAGTTGCCGTGGGAGTTGCCAGGGTCATCGTGTCTCCTCACAGCAACTGAACCCTGTGTTTGGTTTAGTTTAAAAGACATAGCTGTCTTCTCTTCTGTGAGAGATGGTGAGTGTTTTGACTCTTCTTTCTTGCGGGAAGACAGTAGAATCTGTCCTTTGTCCTCAAGTGCCGGTTCACTCCAAGTGACTCCAACCGCCTCCTCGGCAACCATAGGCAGCAGGTCGAGCAGCTGCAGGGTCCCAGGACTTGAAACTTCCAACAACCACAGCTTCTAAAGTTGGTCTCCCTGCTCCTGCACCACCCCACTCCCCCAAACCATTAGCATGCAGAGGAGTTAATAGTAACTAATGACTTTTTTTTTTGCTGCAAAATTATTAGCTAATTATCCCAATTATTACATTCTTAGCCTATCAAACTATGCTTTGATCATCCAAAGATGAAAGTGTCCCCTGGAATCAATCCACAGGATAGCAGAGTCTGTTGAGATTGTTCTTTCTGAAAGCCAGAGCACTGGTAGAGCTTATCATGAGGTTTGACCAGGAAGCCAAGACCTTCCAGAAGAGGGGACTTTTCTTAGCAATCTTCCCCACCTAAAACGTTCCTAGAAATCAATATTTGCCTCCTAAGTGTATGTTCTCTGACACAGTTACCATTCTCATCTCTCCGTGTTCTGGAAATTCTGAGTGTATAGGCACACACACCCACACACAAATAAGGTAAACATTCCGTCTAGAGTTTTTAAAATGATTTCATTGAAGTTTTATTTTTATTTTGTCTTATTCGTTGGGGACATGCACATTTCACAGTGCATGTGTGGAGGTTAGAAGACAACTTTCAGAAGTTAGGCCTGGGGATCGAACTCAGATCACCAGGCTTGGGGACAGGTGCCTCTGCCAGCTGAGCCATCTCTCCCCCAGCTGTTTAGATTTGAAAGCACCATTCCATATATACCAGACGAGTTATATAATGCCTAAACATAATCCAGTGCAATCTGTGTGTTTACAGTCAGAGAAGAGCAAGAAGTAGCTATAAATAGCAGTAATTCATTATACAGTCCAAAAAAGCTACAAGAAAGGGTTTTGTCTTTACCACAAAGAAATGATAACAGTTGAGGAGATAAGTATGTTCAAATGTTACATAATGCACACATGCATCGAAACATCCCACGGTCCCCTCTTACTGTATATAACTTTCATGTTTTTATTTACCAGTCAAATTTAGAGAATTTACACACGAAGAAGGTGAGAAATGTCTGCAAAATACCAAAGTCTTCATTGTATTCTATGCCTGGTTGATGTTAATGAGTTCGGTTTTTTCTAAACCACACATGAACCTTTACATGTGGAAATATCTGGGGGAGAGATTAAAAAGAGGAACACTAAAATTTAATCATTAAGAAAAGTTTGCCGTATATGGGTCAAAGTTCCGTGAGCTTTAGAGTTCGCAGTGGACCTGTCAAGATGATACTAAACAACGCGGTAGTAATCCTAGCAAGTACCTTAAGATACTATCTCCAATGACAGTCATTTGACAGTCTCCGCATCACCTGTGAATCGCTTACTCGGTGGCTATTAATTTTTTTATTTGAAATATTTTAATTATTTTTTGAGAGTTTTATGCGATTTATGTTGAGCATTTTCACCCCACTTTCCCCATAGCTTCTCCTAGATCCACCCCCAGCTCCCTACCCACTCCAATTTCCTAGCTCAGCTTTAGATCCTTTTTGGTTTTGTTTGGTTTTGTTTTTTAGGATCCCACGGGGACCAACTTGTGCTGCTTACACTCCTGGGGATGAGGACACCCACTGGAGTCTGGTTGACCTACCAGTGGCCCTACTCTTTAAGAAAACTAACTCTCCTTCCCCATGTGTGTGTCTATTTATGAAATAGTAAGTTTCCATACATGGCTTTTTCAGACATTCTTAGGGTGAGTTATCCCTCTCTCCATCCTCCCCTGCCTGCCCCGCCCTCTAGCTCCCTACCTAATCCTTCCTCCCTATTATTCTCCCTTTCCCCTCCATATGACCTGTATTTTATCCCCTCTCCCTTAAGATCTTTCTTCCTCCTCCTCCTCACCAGTGGTCCCTTTCTAGTTCCCTAAATCTACAGGTACTCAAGTTAAACACACAAATCTACAGATTTGATGCTAAGATCCACATATGAGTGAGAACATGTGACATTTGTCTTTTTGGGTTTGGGTTACCTCATGTTCATGTTCAGTATGTTTTCAAGTTCCATCCATTGATCTGAAAATTCATTTTTATTTACAGCTGAATAAAATTCCATCGTGTAAGCACTCGGGAGGCAGAGGCAGGCGGATCTCTGTGAGTTCGAGGCCAGCCTGGGCTACCAAGTGAGCTCCAGGAAAGGTGCAAAGCTACACAGAGAAACCCTGTCTCGGAAAAAAAAAAATCCATCGTGTATATGTACCATGTGGTGATAGTTTATTTGTATGTTAATAAATAAAGTTTGCCTGGAGATCAGAGGACATAGATAGCCATCCATAAACAAAAGTCAGGTGGTGGTAGCACACGCCCTAAATCCCATCGCATGGCAGGCAGAGTCTCTGTGTGGTCAAGGACAAAGCCAAGCTTGGTGACACATGCCTTTGATCCCAGTACCAACTATAGAGACCTGGAGATCTGTATAGACAGGCAGTGACGAGGAAGTGAGGTAGCTGGGCTAAGATAGCCAACGAGAAGGCAGAACAGCAAGGCAATAAAGGCGCAGGTTAGACAGGAAGAAGCTGGTTCTCTTGGGAAGCTACGGCAGCGTGGTGAGCTAAGGTTAGCTGGTGGCTTTCACTATTTCTCCGATCTCTACGGCTTTCACCCCTGTATTTGGCTGTGTGTTTCTTATTTAATAAGACTGTTTAGAAATTCATCTATAGTACCAATTTCCATTATCTATTAGTCAGCTGAGGGACATCTAGGCTGCTTCCATGTCCTAGATGTGAATAGAGCACCCATGAACATGGATGAGCATGTGTCTCTGTAGCAGAAAATAGAGTCCTTTGGGAAGGTACCCAAGAGTGGTCTAGCTGAGCTGCATGGTGGATCTATTTCTAGTCGTCAGAGGCATCACCATACTGATTTCTCGAGTGGTCGCACCAGTTTGCACTCCCACCAATGGTGCATGAGGACCCTCCGTTCCCTGCATCCTCACCAGCAATGGTTAGCTTTTCTTTTCTCAGTCTTAGCCATTCTAACTGGGGTGAGATACAACCTCAAAACAGCTTTCATTTGCATTTCCCTGGTGCCTAGAGATGATGGACGCTTTTTAAAATAGTTTGTACCCATCTGTATTTCTGCTGAGAACCCTTTGCTTAGCTCCATAGTGGCTGCTGATTTTATTATGACCCTTTCTGCTTTGGTTCACTGTATTCACACCATATTCAGCATTACACTGTGATTTTAAGCAGTTTGATGGCATAAAATAGTATGGATTTTTATCTTATGTCTCTTTGCCTCACTCGCATTTGGTACCATATTCTATTTCTGGTAGAATGTAACAAGAGCTGTGGTGATATATTGTGTACCCTAAGAAAATTTGCCTGAAGATCAGAGAACAGAACAAGCCACTAGATTAAACATAGAGGCCAGGCAGTGGTGGCACACACCTTTAATCCTAGCACTCGGGAGGCAGAGATCCGTCTGGATCTCTGTGAGCTCAAAGCCACCCTGGACAACATAAGATTGACTCAGTCTAGGAGATAAACAGAGCCAGGCAGTGGTGGCACACGCCTTTAATCCCAGTGCTGGGAAGCACACACGCCTTTCATCCTAGGAAGTGATGGCTGGGCGGAGAAAGGTATATAAGGCGTGAGGAGACAGGAACTAAAGGCTTTTTGGCAGAAGCAACCCTTTCAGCTAGAGACTTCTTCAGCTGGAGCCTTTCAGGTGAGGACTCAGAGGATTTCAGTCAGAGGATTCATGGAGTTGGCGAGGTGAGATGTGGCAGTAGCTTGTTCCTTTGTCTTTCTGATCTTTCAGCATTTACCCCAGTATCTGGCTCTGGGTTTTTTATTATAAGACCATTTAGGAATTACAGAGAACCATCTGTCCTTTTCTGTATCTGAGTCCTTCTGTTGTGATTAATTGTTGTTTTACACACACACACACACACACACACACACACACACACACACACACACATGCATGTCTACCACTTTCTTGCTGCTGCTCTAGGAGAGTTATGAAAATCTGACATGCTTAGAACGTTACATGCTGAGTTCTCTGCTCTTAGGGCTTTAGATTCTCTCAGCAGGCTTTATGACAGGTAGAAGCCACTCTTGTTCAGGTTGAAAGCCCAATAGAATGGAGGCATCATTAAGTGGTTAGTCAAGAACTCTCCACTTTGCATGAAGCGTCTCACATGTCTGCATCTGGAAGAATGAAGAGGGGAGGGGGAAACTCATGAGAAAACCAACATATCCCATTTCCACTGATTATAACTTTCTAATGTGTCAGGACAAGGCTGATATTTCAAGCAGGTATATTACTTTCAGTTTGATAGGAAATACGTTAAAAGCATGATTCTTATTCCCTAAGGATTTCTGCCATCACAATCCAAAGCATTTCAATGTTCATTTCAGCAATACAATACTAAAATAAGAGCATTTCAAGAGGAAGTAAAAGGGGCCAGATTGGGGGGGGAGGAGGGCGCGGCGAACAAAAACATTCCATAAGGAACTGATCTCGGGGGTACATAGGAAATGGAAGGTCTTAGAGATGTACTATTATCATCTTTAAAGAGACAGCTCCCCAAATGATCTACTTTAGTCCAGTGGAAAATTCCTGGAGATGATGACCTTGTACGTACTCAGAGGTAGAGGCAAATGTGACAGAAGGTATTAATTCATTTTTTTTTAATCACTAAGGACATTCAACCCAGTTGGGAAAATAAGATGTAAAGCCCAGAACAATAAATGTAAAGGCAAGGAAACAGAAAAATGGCGTCGAATCACGGAGGCTGTCTCTACTCACCGCTGTGATCTGACACCATGTTTTGTTCCCTCACCTTGATCTGCCACTTCTTCCTTTGCCTTCCTTGGTGAATCCAGTCAGCAAGGACAGGTTTTATGTTTATGTAAAGGTGCAGTGTGTGTGAGTTTGTGCGTGTGTCCGTGGGTTAGGTGTGTGACACACGTACGCAGTTATTATAAAGTTCTTCGTGCTTTAAAGTGCCCACACGATTGTAAAATATCCTATCTTGGCTTTACTGTAATCTCAAACAAGGTTCTATGTTAATAAGAGACCAGACACGAGGTGAGAATTAAAGTCGGGTGACAACCAGAATGATCCCGCCTCGGATGTGGGGGAGAGGCAAAGGGAGTGCGGGCCAACTGTAAGATGGACAAACATCGAACAAGCACACTTTCTCCCTGGTGGACAGTGTGGAGAATGGACCAGGCCTGGAATTGCTGTAAAAAAAGAGTAAACCAGTAAGTATTTGTCTGAGCTCTGGAGCCTTCTTAGGAAGCCTAGGATGGCTGGGTATGGTGACTCACACTCTAATTCCAGCACATGTGAGACTCAGGCAGAATTAGGAGCTTCAAGCCAGCCTGGGCTACATAGCTTGTTCCAGGCCAGCCTAAGCTAGTCAAAAGAGACCTTCGTGCTTGCTCCTGAGGCTGGGGGTATAGCTCGTGGTAGAGTGTTTGCATTTACTAATCTACAGTTTCACTAAGGCCATTGCCTAGTTTATTTGTGTTTTGTCTGGTTGAGACAGGGTCTTACTAACCCAGCATGGCCTCACACTCACTATGGAGCCATATTTCTCATTCTGCCTCCACCCACCCAACCTGGCATACCCATTGCCTCTTGAAGATTCCGAATTCATGCACAGGGATTGATGTGAGCTCCTTGTCTTGTATAAAGCTTCATATCTTGGAGACACCTACATTAAAAATACTACTGCATTCTGGACTTCCTGCTGCACCAGCCCCTCCTGCACAGGACTCCATCCCTATGATCCCTATCTGCATGATCCTGCACTCCTGCCTCCTGCAGATGACACTTATAAAATCAGCCATGCATCAATTATTTCCCCTTCATTTATAGGTATTGTGTAGCAAAATATTTTTCAAGTTATGTAATATGCCATATTTCTGGGAATTGAAAGTTATATAAAATATAACCACAATTTTGGAAGACTGAAAAGTATTCAGTTTTACAAAAACAATTTTTAGAATTTTAATAAGTCAATTTCTGTAGAACTATAAAGATAAAAGTTATCTAGAAAAATGGAGATGGAAGTGGACCATGCAGGTAATAAAGACATGTGCGCAGCCACCAATGGTTGGTAGCCACAGAGCAGAATATTCTGGTATCAGTCTTACCTCTATCTGAATCCTCGCGAAGTAACTGTGTTTGTCGGATTCTCTTGCTAATAACTTCCGGAGGCCAGGCAAGTCACAGAGAAAAGAGTTTTGTCAATTTTAGCTAACAGCCTTGCAGGATGAAGGGCAAGAGGCTGCATCTGGTGGCGGCTTTCCTGCGGACAGAGTCCTGGGTTAGTGCAATGAGTCCCAAGGTGAGAGATGAAGACGCTTGCATGAGTCGGTGTCTCTTCTTATAAAATCCCAGTACTCAGTCAGGGAACTCCACACTGATGACCTCAGTCAATCCTAGTCGCCCCTAAAAGCCACCACTAATCACCACAGTCAGAGTTTGCCTCCTTACCGCCTGTCAATGAGAATTAAATTTCAATGCATAAAGGAGTGGCCCCAGCCACTTGGAAAACTTACTGGGAGAATGTCTTGAGTGCAAGAGTTCCAGTGCCCGTGCACAGGGCAGTAATACCCTACCTCAAAAAAGAAATCAAAATTTCCACACATACACCATGGGGGGGATACCTTCAAGCAATGTCCAAACCACATCAGTGGTCTTGAAATGTCATTTAACTTCTTGCAGCCTATCTCCTTATTTGTAAGATGCAACAGCATCTGACATAGAGTAAAATCTCAATGCAGGACCCTTGTAATTGCTGTAGACAGACGCAAGTAATGGACACCATTTATAAAAGGGACATAAAGCTATTTTTTTCTACTTCTAATTCTGTCAACTTTTTTGTTATTGGTGGTGGATAGTGCATAAGGTATGTTTGATATTGAAAGTATAACATTTAAAATAAACTTCCACAGCTTCTGTTCCAAATGTCTGTTCTAACTGTATAGAAGTTCATGGCATTGTATAGATTTTGGGTCTGGTTATTTTTGGTGAGTGCTGTTTTTGTTTATCTGCAAGTATTTTTTTATAATGAAGTTTATAAAATTATTTAAAAACTAATCACTGTAAATATCAAATAATGTTTTAAGAATGGATCGGGGTGATGGCACATTGTAATTCCCGAACTTCAGAGATTGAGACAGGAAGACCCTTAGTTAGAGCCTAGCTGGGGCTATAAAAATATAAGGAAGGAAGGGACAAAGAGTAGGAAAGCAAAAGAGAGGGCTGGAGGAAGAGAGGGAGGGGAGGAGAAAAACCAACAGTAAATATATGCCCAAGAGGATTGCTCTTTAGGTCACCTCTCCTACTTTGAAGGAAAGAAAGCACTGTGTTTAATATGAGGCACATGTAACAGCAAATATTTCTAGCCAAATTTAGCCAGACATTGTTTCCATGGCAACTCCTCGCTCTGAGGAAAGGGGCAAAACAAAGAGATTCTGTACATGATTTCTGGTCACTTGTTTGAGATGGTCTGGGTAACTCTCGGGGTTCTGAGGAAAGGCGTTTGCTCCCACATGGGGGAGTAAAAACATGAACTCTTTATGCACGGTCTTATTTGGGAAAGCAATTTTTAATTGTTTAACAATCTGGCCTCATTTTCAAGCACGATTATGCTTCACAGCTTATCAGACTGCTGTGAGGAGTTGATCTGAGGATGCTCATTAGGGAGATGTTACAATTTAAAAAAAAAGCTGGAAAGTAGGATGTGAGAGGTTCTAGTTGGGAGAAACGGGCAGGAGGTTGCTAGTTTTGTTCTGGGGTCTGTGCAGCCTCAAGGAAGCAACACGCTGGAACAGCTCTGAGAGTTAACTGCCATAGGAATGATGCAGGTCAAAGCTGTCCTGATGACGCAACTGTTAGACCTGTTGACATCGCACCTCCTCAGAAGGAACATTTTCCCCACACTGAAGAAGGAATCCCTTGGGTCAGAGAGATCGCCCAGCTAGTAAAGGCACTTGTTACCAAACCCGACAACCTGAATTTGATCCCGAGAACCCACATGGTGGAAGGAGAGAACCCGCTTCAGAAGGTTGTTCTCTGTCCTCGGACACAGGCACACTCCCCTCCCCCTAGGCATGGAGGGCTTTGTGGATGTCATACAAGCAGTGGACCTCTGATTATATAAATCTCTAAAACCAGTACTTTCAAGCGATTTTTTTTTTTAAACAGAATGTCAACATGCAGCTCTGGCTGTCCTGGAGCTAACTCACTATGTAGACCAGACTGGCCTTGAACTCACAGAAGTCTATATACCTCTGCCTCCTGAGTGCTGGGATTAAAGGCCAGTGCCACCACCAAGGCTGGTTCAGTCTTTTCTGATAGAATTTTTCATCATCTGATGTGGAAGACAGAAGACAACACAAGCCCCCAGCAAGTTTTTTAAGTGTTTCCCAGTGCTTTAACCACCTTTAAAAAAAAAAAAAAGTTGTAGACTTCTGGAGCTGTTTTCAATTGAAACACTGAATTACAATGAATATACAAATATAAGCCCTCTTTGGCTAAGAATTTACATTATTTCTAAACATATATCAATGTGTCATAATTCACTTCAAGCAGATGAAAAGAAAAAGGGAAACAGTCTAGTGCTTGAATACTTTCTGTCTTTAAAGGACAAACACTCTCATATACAATTGTCATTATAAAGCTGTTCTTCCAGGGGAAGAAAGATCTGTTTCAGCTCATGCTTTGGAGGTACGGTCCATCATGATGGAGAAGACAAGAGGCTGGAGATGGGATTGCTAGACTGCTTGCCTGCATCTCCACGGATCAGCGAGCAGAGCAAAAGCTCCCATTCTGTACAGAAAAATAAAGAGTCAGCTAAATGAAGAAACACTGCAACATCTCAGTTTTTCTTAATAAACAGACTGATGAAAAGAAAGACACTTTTCCTCATGAGTCATGAAAAAAAATTTTCTAGATGTATCTGGGATACTTATTTCCAAAACAGATGCTGTCATTTCCAAATCAGCTCAGATCACTTAGGAAACAGCCATGGGGCTGGGGAGATGGCCCAGTCAGTAAGGCCACTCACGGTACAAACAAGAGGAGCTGAGAACCACCATAAAATAAACAAATGTGGAAGGAGAGAACCAGCTCACCGAAGCTGTCTTCTGACCTCCACACGCACACCACGGAAAGTGCATCCCCTTACACACAAAATAAAATCCAATGATGGCGAGTGATAGACACCAGCTGTTGACCTCTGGCCTCCGTGCGCACATGTGCCCATGTGCAAGCACATGTGTGCATACACACACACTACCCAGCTACGATTTCTATCAGAAAATGTATTTAGAAAGGACCTGGCAAGGCACCTTTGATTAGGGCCATTCCAAAATAAAAGTCCAAATTTATGTACAATTTTGTGACTTGGTATTATGTGAAACACTGTCAAAGGTCCCTGATCAAAATGCCTCTCCCAAGAACCCTTCCGCCCAGAAATGCAAAATTCTGTTTGCAAATATGTGCATGCATTATTAATGAAAAGGCATGGAAGCAAGTAGAATCCCAAGGTTGTGTTCTATTAATGTAAGTGGAGAGCTAATCAATGCCTTCTTTTATCATTTCAATGCACATGTGAATCTTCTCCAGGAACTTGATTTAAAAAAAAAATCTATACAACTTCACAAGTGAAAGACAATTAGACTAAGACATTTTCATGAAAATATACAAGATATATATATGTATATATACTAATATTCTTAATATGTATAATTATGTATATATAATATACAAATACCTATTGTAATTTTTATAAATGTGGGGTTATTCAATATTTTTCAAATATTACAATAGCAGAATTTAGAGGAAGAAATGTTATATATCATATCATGTTAGTGTTAGGGAAACAAGACAAAAAGCAAGTAATGCTTTTTAAAACAAACACTTCAACCCTCATAGTAAAATAAGAAGAAAAATATTATTTTTCAGTGTTTCAAGCAGGACACAATGAAGGATTCCAAGAAAATCACTGTCTTAGGAATTTGCTGTGAAGAGAGACCATGACCACAGCAACTCTTATAAAGGAGAACATTTAATGGGGTAGCTTACATTTCCAGAGGTTTAGTCCAGTATCATCATGGTGGGACATGGTATCATGCAGGCAGACATGGTGCTGGAGAAGAAACTGTGAGTCCTACAACCTGACCCACAGGCAACAGGAAGTTGTCTGAGACACTGGGCATGGCTGGAGTATATATATGAGACCTCAAAGCCTGCCTCCACAGTGACACACTTCCTCCAACAAGGCCTGACCTGTTAATAGTGCCACTCCCTTTGAGGGCCATTTTCTTTCAAATCACCACAATCACCAACACAAAAATGTGATTTTTTTTTCCAAGTAATTTTTGTCTAGCCTACTTGGCCTGCTATTTTTCTAATGAAAATAGAAGTCATGGAAGAAACTGGCAGAGTTCTTTAAAACACCGAGATGGACATTGAGACAGAACCACAGTGAAGTTTCTAGCACACAACCTAATTTCCTTACAAAGTTCTTGTTGTTAGTGGTAGGATTTTGGTTTTGGTTTTTTCTTGAGATGAGCTCTTGCTTTGTAACCTGGGTTGACCTGGAACTTGCCGTGCTCCTGCCTCAGCCTCTTGAATGCTGGGGTTACAATCATGCTCCACCGTGCTAAGACTCCCTACAAATTTCTTTCTTAGAAATATTGATTTGTTGTGGATAATCTATCTGATGTGTGTTAAAGCTTCCTGATAGAGTGTTCTAGTCCCATGTGGTCCTTTTGCCCTAGTCATATACAAAAAGTACAAGGCCTTCATGCTCTGAGTATCAGCCATTGTTCTCACTCACTGCTCAAAATCATTTGCTGACTCAAAACTTATTCATTGTTCATCCTGCTATTCATTTCTTATTTATCATCTCATTAATAACACACTGTGGTGAATTACAGATATCAAAGTTAACACTCTGGCCATGCTTAAATAAACAGGTGAACACTAAGGCTTACGGAACAAACCGCAATGGCGGCAAAAGACGAGGAAAACACACTCGTCGAGGCGGTTGGTTTATTTTTAGATCACAATGAAACCAAACAATCTCCTGAGTCAGGGAAGTTTTCATTACGTCTTGTAAGCTTCCTATTTTTGCTCTGTATCATCCTTTTGTTGGTCTCAAAAACCGAAAGCACCGAAACTTGCATTACAAAGCCACCTTGACATCTTCTTCTGTAATTATCTTTGTGGGCTGAGTCAGAGAGAGAGCTAAACTTAAACCAAATGGTAATGTCTTCGTGCAATTTTACTGACTTCTTAAGGGTACAGACCACTTAAAAATGCAGTTGTCCTGAATGAACTAGGAGCAAACAGAGACATAAACGCCACGTCACTAGTCTCTGAAACTAGTGACTGGGTGGCTAAGAGTTGAGACACTACCCTTGACTCAACTTGGTAAGCAGTAAAATGAACATGTGGAATGTGGGGAAAGCTTGGGCTTTGAAATCAGGAACCAAACCCGGGTGAGTCTCTTGGAAAATCTTTCTGATGGCCAAATTCATTAGCTGAACAAGGGAGGTGGCTATCTAGACCCTATAAGTCAAGCTTCTGCCCCCCTGTATGGCTATCATACGATGGGAGTCTTAAAACAGTGGCTCCAAGTACTAAGAGAGGAAAAACACTGCAACAATTGATACAGGAACTGAGGCAATTATCTTAGTTTGAAATCTATGTCCGTGTTACTTTCTAGGCCATAGGAGTCCAGCAGAGGACCAAGCAGCTATGGGGCCAAGACTGGTGAGTCGGAGAGTGTTTACTTAGCATACACAAGGTCCTGGTACTATCCCCAGAACCAAGGGAAGAGGTAACTAGTGATGTGCATATTAATGACCTCTCCATCAGTGATAGCCTGTGTGTACTGTGGTGCTCCCCTAAGGCTGTAAGGAGTTGAAATATTCCTATCACCCATGACATCATAGTTGAGTCATAATGGGGTCTTACCTCAAAGTATTACATGCTTAGGGTGGTATAGATGCAAACAAATCTACAGTGCTTCCTGCCCAGATTAGAGTAGAGCACACACAATGATGTACAACACAAAATAATTGGTAATGACACTACACACACACACACACACACACACACACACACACACACACACACAATGTTTCCGGTTTATGTATGCCATATACTGTACCTGACATAATCAACTTACAGAGATGAAAGCTTTACTTTGGCTGTTAGTTGTGGAGGTTTCAGTCCAGGCTTAGTTAGGTCTATGCCAAAGCAGCTCACCATCGAGAGAGTATCATGTCAGCCAGGAATGTGGGAAATAGAGTCCTGACTTCCCAGAGAAGGTAACATCTCCTGCCAAGCCCCGCCTTGGGAAGTGTTCATCCTCCCCCCTTCCCCCTCCCTCCCTTCCCCTCCCCCTCCCACCAACCTCTCCATCTTAGTTGCTTCTCTGTTGCTGTGAAGACACCATGGCCAAGGAAACTCTTAGAGGAAAGAGTTTATTGAGGCTTACAGTTTCAGAGGGCGAGTCCACGATCATTATGGCCGGGAGCATGGCAGCAGGCAGGTGGGCATGGCACTGGTGCAGCAGTAGAGAGCATGCATCTTGATCCGCAAACACAAGACAGAGAGCTAACTGGGAATGGCTGACCTTTTAAAACCTCAAAGCCCTGCCCAGTGACACACCTTCTCCAACAAAGGCCACACTTCTTAATCCTTCTTTAATAGTTCTACCAGCTGGTAACCAAGCATTCAAATATGCGAGCCTATGAGGGAAGTCTCATTTAAACCATCTAAGAGTGCCACACTAGGGATCAAGCCTTTAACTGATTTGGGATTATCTCATTTCAAATTACAGCACCGACTTCATCCCATTGTCTGGGAAAATAATAGTTTTTTTTTTTTTCCTTTTTGTTCCACAAGACTTCTCCTCTACCCAGTACTGAAGATAGAAGCCAAGGCCCAGTACCTGCTAGGCAAGCACTCTCCACTACTGAGCTATATGCTTAGCCCTTTGCTTCCCCGTTCTAACCCTCCAACTTCTGGACCAGGTTCTCTTGAAAGGGGATTACACTGCTGGACCCCTTGAGTCTATAGACACACTCTGATCTCAGTTGTGCTTTAGACTCTCAAGTTTAGCAGCAGCAAGGACAAAGATTTCCACTAGACTTCAGCGTTAACTATACTCATTAGACCAGCTGAGAACTACAGTGAACTAGGGGCTCTGAATCCATGCCCTGCTTTGTCCCATACTGGTAGTTTAACCCCTCACTAAAGTCGCAATTCCTGAATACCTTTTCTTTCTTTGCCTCTCCTTTTTCTATTTTTTTTTCTGTTTTGTGTGTGTGGGGGGATGAGTTGGGTATGGATATGCTATATACCCCAGGCTGACTTTTGATCCTCACAAGCCTCCTGAGGGGCTGAAAGATAGACATCACTATGCTCCACTCTGAGTCCATTCTTTTATCTGACCTAGCTGATAAAACTGGAAATCTGTCTTGGTCCCTCTTCAAAAGTTCAAACATTACTACATTTCTTTTTGTTGTTGTTGTTGTTTTGTTTGTTTGTTTGGTTGTTTTTTTTTTTTTGAGACAGGGTTTCTCTGTGTAGCTTTGCTCCTTTCCTGGAACTCACTTTGTAGACCAGGCTGGCCTTGAACTCACAGAGATCCTCCTGCCTCTGCCTCCCGAGTGCTGGGATTAAAGGCATGTGCCACCACCGCCCGGCTAGATTTCTTCAAAAAAAAAAAATCCTGCTTTCTTCCCTACAGTCAGACCTGCAGAAATCTGGACACCATCTAAGGGAGGGAGGATTGTGACATACATGGGCAACTGGATGGAGCCCTGCCTCATTTTGGGTCTGCACAGGCCTCACTGTAGCTGAAACCACTGCTGAGCATGTTCTGTGTACATTCTCTGACCCCAGGGAGCCCCTAAAGTCAGCCTGTGGAGCCAAGCACCATCCCTTGAACATCTATGACCAACCACAAAGGACCATGTGAGCCTAGTGCTCATTCCATCAGCTAGGAACCAGTCTGCCCAGCCCCATCCTCTAACCCTGACAATCTCCCTCCCCTACTCAGACATCATCCCTCCCAGTACCACTTGGATGGTGCCACAAAACTCATCTCCATTTTAAAACAAACTCCCAATGGTGGCTTCAGTATAGGAAAAATCCGGATTTTATGACACGTAGATTTCCATTGGTATTTTAGGCTACAAACCTCAGGAAACTCACTTTCTGACATCTTGGACAAAAGACTTGAGTTCAACCCTGAATTCTACTGATTTTAGAGAATAAACACTCACGCACAGGTCCCCCTTCAAGGGGTATTATTCTGTAAAGTAGTTCCCCCAGCAACATTTGTACCTAGATGTTTTTTTGAAACTCTAAATCTTTGTAGTAATGATTATCTTAAAATAAAAGTGCAAAGGCATATTAAAGGTATTATTAGCCATTTGTAGATCAGTATTTTACTTTGGGTAAGACTGTAGAGAAAATGGGTAAGAAAGGGCTTTTGTAAAACATTATTCACGTTATTATTTTAGTCATTCATGTGTTACTGCATTTTTATAAATGTGCCATGAAAATAAGGAAGGCATATTGTTCTCTATACTATAATTATGCTTTAACTGGAAATAAGCTCTTAGCCACGCTTCCATTATTCCCTCCGTAGCTATTTATTTTCTTTGTCCTGGAATAGCTATGCATTTTTAAAATGATAGTCATAGAACCACACACCAAAAAAAAAAAAAAAAGGCTTAAGCTCTGATCAGTCTCTTTACTATTACGTGGAGCTGCCCTTAAAACATTTCCAAACAGATAGCCATATGTCATGGAAAAATACAAAGCAAACAGTTCCTGATTATAAATAAGATTTAAAAGAAGAAGAAGAAGAAGAAGAAGAAGAAGAAGAAGAAGAAGAAGAAGAAGAAGAAGAAGAAGACCCAAGCTTCTCTCAGTTGGTTTGACAATACAGTGCTTGGTGAAACTAAGCAGAGCCAAACCAAGGCCATGCTTTTGCTAGAGCTTAATGTGACTGGACAGCATTGTTCTTACACCGAGTTTTCCGACCCCCTTGGTCCTATTTGCTTCTGCCTAACAACTACATTTAGAAAATAATAGCATTAGAAATGTTCAACGCCTGGGCTGAGGAGGTAGGTCCATACTGTAAAATGCTTGCCCTGCAAGCCAGAGGACATGTGAGCATTCCATCCAGAACCCCTGTGAGAAAAGCTGGGTATGGTGCCCCCCCCCCCCCCCCCCCCCCCCACGGCTCACAAGGCCAGTGCATCAGGGAAGTGGAAGGAGCAGCATCCCTGGGACTCACTAGCCAGTCAGCCTAGTCTACTCAGCCAGTCCGTGGCCTGGGGGAGATCCTGGCTAAAACGTCAACTCCAAGGAGTGGCCCTGGGGATTCCTCTGGTCTCTCTGTGCACTGGCACAGACACAAATGTAAATATGCTCACACAAGAAATATTCAAACTCATTAACAAGAATTTCTTCTAAACATAAACAAATATAACAGGTAAGAATGCGACATTCCTGTGCGTCACTGTGCATTTCAAAAAGTGGGGATAAAATACTGTAACAGTTACCACCACAAAGAGACAAGAGCGCACAGACACCTAACTGGGCCTAAACATTACACGTTAGCCCATTTCTTTTCTTTTCCTTTTTTTTTTTTTTTTTTTTTGTTTTGTTTTGTTTTGTTTTGTTTTGTTTTTTGTTTTTCGAGACAGGGTTTCTCTGTGTAGCTTTGCGCCTTTCCTGGAGCTCACTTGGTAGCCCAGGCTGGCCTCGAACTCACAGAGATCCGCCTGCCTCTGCCTCCCGAGTGCTGGGATTAAAGGCATGCGCCACCACCGCCCGGCGCCCTTTTTTTTTTTAACACAATTTTTTATTGATTCTTTGGGAATTTCACATCATGCCCCCCAATCCCAATCCTTTACCAGTCCCTCCATATCTGCCCTTCACTCTTGTAGCATCCCCCACCAAAGGAAAACTTAAAGAAATAATAAAAATAAAAAATAAATATAAGAATATTTAAAAAAAACAAAAGAAAGAAAAACCAAACCAAAAAAAAAAAAACCTAAAACAAACAAATAAACAAAAGAACCGCTTTGTTCCTCCGTCTTTCCAACCTCTCCTGCACCTCTTCATTTGTCTCAGTGGCACGGGGAGCTGCGGTGTGTCACGCAGTAGACCCTTCTGTCCACACAGATTTACTTGCAAATGTTCATTGCAGTGAGTCTTTGGTCTCTGGCTCAAGGCCTCTGGCTTCTGGTACACCATCAATGCTGGACTCTCACGAAATCTCTCGGATACCCTGCTGTTGTCCAGAGTCATAGGGATCCTGTGTCTATGGAGCAAGGCCAGTTCCTTCCCACGCCCCAGCACATCATAGATGGGACAGATGTTGGGGAGTGCCAACTCAAAGCCCTGGATGTGTGCCTGGGTGGTAAATGAGTTGCTCAGTCCCGGCTGCTGGGACCAGAGGTAAGGGGTGGAGCCAGCTCTCCAGTGATGAGTGGAGCCAGCTCAACACAGCCCCTGTACTTCAAACACATGGTTCAATACATGGCTCGAACCGGCCCTTGTGGTAACACAGTCAGCAGACATCAACAGAGACACCTGCTGCGTCAGGACCATGGACCCAGACACGGCCATCAGCATCAGCTTGGGCCAGGTTGTCACTCAGTAGTATGACCCCCAGACTCCAATATGGTGGCCACAGGTGGTGGCCCAGACCCCCGGCATCTGCACAACCTTTGGACATCAACGCAGACTCAGGCTTCAACAGGGCCTGGAACCCAGACATGACCCTCAGCAGCAGCCCAGGCCGGGATGTCACCATGGCCCCAGGTCTCCACATCAGCCTGCTCCTCCCCACCTTTGCCTCTTCAGATCTGCCTCTCTCTACAGGACATGAGCCGTTCTCTCTCTTTCCTACACCACATTATGGTTCACCATAATGGCGCCCCAGTGCCTGGTGCTGCAAGTTGCTGGACTGGCCTGTGTTTTCTCCTCCCTGCCCAGGGCAAGTGACCCCGGGGCAGGAGTGTGGGTGTCCTTCATCCTCCGGCCCTAATCAATTACCCCATTTCTATGAACAACTTTTATTTTCTTTCTTTTGTTTTTGCAGTTTGTATTTCTGGGGGTTGAATTTACGACCTCACTAAGTGCTCCACCACTGAGTGATCTGCGCAGCCCACTGTGTACAATTTCTGTTTTAACGCATCAGTCAAAAGATATATTTAATGAAAATGCAAGAAGGCCTATGCCAACAAGATTGCCTGCTTCAGGTTCCTGTATTTGCCAACATGTACGCTGGTTTAAAAAAAATTACAGTCATTCTTAGCTTTTTCATATATGATTATATTATAAATATTTCTATATCCTAGCAGGTTGCTAATGCTTATTTTAATAATTATTTAATAAATAATAATATTTTAATAGGCGACTATGCCATTATGATTTTTTTTTATCATTGTGCAATGAGACAATAAACACCTTGGCAGTTTTCCCCAACTGAAGTAATAATGTCTCTCCTTAGGAAAAAAAGTCATGTATATGTATGTGAGCTTGAGTGAGTTTGTGTGCACCACATGTGTGCAGGAGTCAGAAGAGGATAGAAGCAGGTATTGGATCCCCTGGAACTGGAGTTACAGGTGGTCATGAGCCCGCATGTGGGTGCTAGAAACCAAACCAGGTCCTCTGCAAGAGTAGCCAGTGCTCTTAACCGGTGAACCATCTCGCCAGATCCTGCTGCTGCTTTTTGAGGCAGGGTCTTAATCTAACTGCAAAAGTTAGGGTTGAAAGTATAGGCCAAATTATTCTTCCAGTTCTTCTCCTTTTCCCCCACCAGATACAAGGACTTCAATTGTGAATATTTCAGTGACTATGTATGTGTACTGGGGATTGAACCCAGGGCCTCCCACGTGCTAAACATGCACTCTGCCACTGAGCTATACCTGAGAGCCTCAGTTACTTTGATTTGTACTAATTATAGAATAGTTGTCTTTGATATAATTAATTGTTTAGGAAGCAAATAAAAGGAAAAGTCCCTGTAACTGCTGCACACATTAGATTACAAAAACCTCCGATTACTTTCAGATAATGAGAGAACACTCTAAGATCCCATATCAGGTCATAATTAACAGATATATTAAAGGGCAGATAAGAAATGAAAATTACTGTTCCTGTCGTAGCTGGCCCATCAAACTCTTTGTAAGAGACTGTTTGGTCGCTGTAAAAGCTACACATTTTGAAGATGATTCTCTTCTCCTTGGACTATATTTCTCCCTTGTTGCAAAAAAAAAAAAGTTTCCATGGTTTCTATGGTCCATATACTTGCAAACCCTAAATCCTGGTTCAGAGACAATACAAAGGATGCATAGAGCAGCTGTACCCAAGAAGGGCGCCTGCCTCATATGTAGAGGACCTGGGTTTAAGTCTCTCTCAGCAGTAAAATTTTATCTTCCAACTCACTTCTCTTGTGTTGTGAGATTTACAAGACTGTATGATCAGTGGGGGATTCATTTGTAAGGCCTCCCCACACACAGTGGGAAGCAGCCTTAGTGTGAATTCCTGTCTCTTTAATCTGGACTCAACCCTTGTTATCTGTCAGCAATGGATCCCCTCGCCTATTTTGATGCCCTTTTGTTCTGTATCTCTATGACGGTTTTCTCCATCACATTCCTTTCCTTCATAGCCCTCAAAGCTCATCCAAGAGCCAAGGAGAAGCCTGTCTGGTGTGCACTCCCCAACAGCAACAGATGTCTCGTTCCCAGAAGGATCACAGTTCATAGTACGCAGCAGCCATTCATTTGGACACGGAGCCTGTGTCTCTAGATTCTCTGTATTCCTGTATCACCCTAGCAGAATACATGGCTCAAAGAAAGCAACTAACTATTGCTTTGGTTTAGTTCTGTGTTGGCATACATCATGATTTCTCTTACTCTCCCTTCTCTGCCTTCATTCTTCATACTTCCTACACAGGGACATTTCACACTGAACACAGCCATCGTGAACACTCGAGATGGAAGGCTGTCAATATCCCTTCACTTCCAAACAGGCGCACCAAAGTTCCAGTGAGCAAGTGAAATGAGTTTGAGAGAAAGGAGGAGGGGAAACTAGCTTGTCGAAGGAGCAGCTTTTGCATGTCTAAATCTGCCTGCTTTGGGAAGGAAGCCAAAGCCAGGGGTCCAAGACTATTGCGATTCTATTGCATTCCATTTATTATTTATATAGTGCTTATTGCTGTAGTCACAGAGTGCTTTCCAGTGAAATACAACATACCGTTGGGAGCAAAGAAGGAAATGAGGAATGGGGGAGGAGGGGGGAGGTGCTGTGGCATTGGTTATCATGTGAGATGCTGGAGCCTTGGCCAAGCCAGGAGGCGCCTCCCTTGTCTGACACAGGTGTGAATAATGCATTGTTCGGTATCGGCAGCAGAAACATCGTAAGCTGGAAACCAAGGTTTGTACATGGAGTATTTCTCCTCCAATCAAAGTTCTCACAGTCCTGCACGGTGGGGGAAGGGAGAAATGGGTCCATAGGTCTCTTGTGTCCAGCTTGAAATTCAAAACCTGTGTGGAATGGAAAGGTTACCCAAACCCACCGTATATCCTCACCCTTCAAGTTTGGGGGTCTCTGTGTGTGTGTTTTCGTTTAGCTTTGGTTTCTGTGGTAACAGAGAGAGCAAGCACTCCGATTTCTGGAATCTAAGTTTTGTTCATATGGGTAACATTTGGAAATTTTCAAAAGGGGTTAGGAAGGAAGGCGATGACATCAGAACAGTTCTGGAGCACCATCCGTGTGTGCGGTAGGGGTTCAATACACGCTTTCCTTCAGACAGTTCTGCACACAGCTCCTGGCGAAATACTTCCTCCTTAGGGACATCCCGGAAGCCCCGGGAGCCCTCTGAAAATACTAAAGCCATGCCAGTGCTTTGACACGAGGCATGTGATGGCATCCAAGGCTATCCCTGAGGAAATGTTTCTTTTCTTGAGTAAGCAGGGACTTCCAGAAGCCACAGAAAGTCGTGGAAATTTCTTGGCAGAAATCTTGTACTTATGAACAAGTTAAATACAGCTGCCTTCGCCTGAAGTGTTCAATATTGTCTTCAATGATTAAAAAGGCTGACTCCAGTGGGAGCGGAGCCCACGCTGCAGAGATGATTATGTTTTGAAGCATTTTCTGTAGGAGAAATGGGGTCGGGTGGGGTGGGGGCAAGGAACAAGAAAGACGTGAGCTTCCGCAATGAGCTGCCAGCCTCAGGATGACCGACACCCCTCACGGCTTTGGTTTGCTTCTTTTCTTTTGTCTAGACAGGATCTCACTCTGTAGTCCAGGATGGCCCCTGGCTTGTTATCATCTCACTGCCTCAGTCTCCCAAGTAGAGAGGTGGCAGGTGTGACAGATGTGGCTCAGGAATCGTAATTAAAAAACTTAAATGTCCACTGGGTTTTCATTATGTCTGCAATGTCCACCTGTAAATTACCTCCCCTTCAGGAAAGAATGTTTAACCCCAGATGGGTGTGGTGGGTCAGGCCTGTAATCCCAGCTGCTCAGAAGGCTGAGGCAGGAAGTTCACAGGTTCCAGGTCAGCCTGAATTACACAAGGAGACCTTGTCTCTAAATAAGTGGGTAAACAACGTCAAAAAGAATGTTAAGTATAGGTATGTCTCTTAGTGGTGTGGGAAAGGAGCCAGCAGAAGCATGAGCCTATGCTGAGGGTGGGGGTGGGGGATGGGGGTGGGTGGGGATGGAATGGAGGCAAATGTTAGGACAAAGGTGACCCAGGAAAGGCCTGAAGCAGCACGTTTTATAGTTGCAGCCACCATGGGCTTGCAGAACGCGTGGACATGACTCCCGCCTTGGAAGAGAAGCTCCAGGATTTAGACTGTGTTTGCTTTACACAAGTCAAACAGGACAAGTTAGGAATGGAGGGAAGGTTATGATGGTGTGGATTTTAAAGGAAGGATTGGGTTAAAATGATTTAACTCAATCCTGCCTGTGTGATTGGGATTTGGGGGAATCCCTTCATGGTTGCCAAAGGACACTGGGAAAATCGGAGCCCTTTCTTGGGGTTCTTAGTCTTGTTAATAAAAGAAGTTAAGAACAGACTTAAGCAGAAACTCAAGGCCAATTCATTGGTGTTTAGAAGCAAAGCACTCATGGCAGGCAAAGTGAATCCCAGCAGCTGCCCTGAGGAAGAGAATGAGAAGAGAGGGAAGACGTGGAGGTCAGACCCGGGGCAGACAGCAGCCACATGATGCAAGGGGAGCTTTAAAGAAAGAGTAAGCTCAAAGAAAAAAACTGACAGGTTCTGGCCAGCATCTGAAAGCAAGACCCAGAAAAAAAGAAAAAGGAAGAGTTACCCCTTCCAGAAAGGTGGTCAGACCCAGCCAAAAGTCTCACGGCTGCTCAGCTTGTAGGGGGTTGCTGGGGAGTGGGGGAGGTGGGAATTCTGGGAAGGAAACCTGCAATATCTCTTTAAGGAAATAATTCTCCCACCTGTCTCTTCAGTGAAGCAGGTGAGCCCACCTTCCAGGGGTGGTCCTTAGGGCAGGTGATTGAACTGGCCTAACTGGAATATCAGGTCCACTCTACCCAGAGATTCGATTCTCCTGACCAGTAGTTTTCCCTTAATGGAACAAGAACTACAGAAGTATGAACGGGTTTCTAATTGGAGGAAAGAAGAAAAGAGAAGGAAGCCAAGGACGACGGGGGCGGGGGAAGAACCACTGTGGGTCTGCTGCAGTGCCATCCAGGGGTCCCATCTGCTCAGAACAGATCCGAGGGAGGTAGCAGAGTCCATGTCTACCAGAAGTGGCATTAAATGATTCTGTAGGTGAGTAGAAGTCAGAAACAGAACACACTTCGGGTGTCTAGAACATGAATGGGGGAGTCAGAGGGATCCCCAGACTGTGAAGTGCTAAGTTCCCTGGCTAAGGTGCCCCTAACTGGTTGGCAACCGTCTTTTGATTCTCGAAGACATTACTTTTAGGTAACTTTTCCTGGGACGTGTGAACAAATAGCTCCTCATCCCAGATAGGGCACCAATGACAGACCAAAGTAAGCCTTCCTCCCAAGTATAACTTGGTGAAGTCTATTTGACTTACTTAGAAGAGCCTGGGTAAAGGGTTACAAAGAGAGTATGTGTGATCCCGTAACAATTCTTAGTGGAAAACTCCAACCCCAGCATATTGCCAGGTTCCTAAAGGCAGCCCAGACGGAGGAGGAGTGACTGGAATCTTGGGTAAGTCTAATGACCTTGTTCTAGGAGGGCATGTTAACAGACCTGGTATCACGAGGGCCTCATGAAGATAATCACAGGTTCTCTGATTTCAAAAATGTAGTAGTCAAGCCAGGTCCAGAGGACAGCATTCCACACCACATATTGCTCAATATATTAACTACCTATGCCTGGTTGTATTTTAAAAGAAGACACAGCCAGTAGATAATACTTAACCCAAAGGAATGACCAGGGAAAGCTGACACCTATTCCATTTAGTGTGCATTTGGGACTTTTGCGCCAACCCTTAAAAAAAAATATTTGCATCCTCATAATCACCCATGAAGACAGCCGCATCAGTAAGCCATCCTAAACCTGCTGCAGAAGGGAAGGTCCTGGTTCACATCTAGACGGGAAAGTGTGTTTTTGAAAGGAAGGGGCAAGTTTCAAATCACAAACTCTTACCTTCTTCAGACCTCTTCACCCTCTCCAACGCGCTCATTGAAACCTGTGGCAGACAGGTGTGCGCCAGGGCTCTCAGATTACATGCCCTGGGAACCTCTGTTCAGCCCCGTTGATGGAAGTGCAAATGCAGACCCAGATTTTATGATTTTTCCAGAGAAGCTGGACATTCACATGTGAAGTCTGATATTTTAATGTCGATGCATTTGAAAACGAAAATAAACAAACCTTACATGATTTGAGCACCCGTGTGCAGCCGAGAGTAGGACACTTCTGCTTTGCCCCCGTGTGCTCGGGTCCCTCTGGGTTGTTTCCAGAAAGAGCACAGAGCCGATGTCCCCGATTTCGGCCGCTCTAGCCTCCCGCTTCCTCTGCACCAGGCTCCTCCTACTTGCTCTCAAGAGCAGCCACTCGGTTCCTCAGCTTTTTTTTATCAGTTTCTCTCTACTGACTCAGTTTTACTTCTTGGAGGCGGAAATTTGGAAAGGAAGTTTGTGGCAGGGAAACTTGGGTTCTTTTTTGTGGTTGTCTGTCTGTCTGGTTTTGCATTCAGCGCTGGGCTGAGCTATATTCTGATGGGAGTGGGGACTTGGGTAAGGAGCCAACAGGGATGGAAAGTTTCATGCCCAGGAACTGCATAGGAAGATGAGCAAGGGCTGAGCTCACTGTAGTGACATAGAGAGTAATCATCTACCAAGACAATGCCATGCGCATGCCAGGCCTTGACTGCTTTTTAGTCCCCACTCAGGCGCTAGACCTTTCTGCGCTCCGTTGACTCTGCAGACATCTCTACTGTGCCCAGAGCAAAAAAGCCAAAAAGCCAAGAGTAACGTAAAAGACAACTGGGTTTGCTCTTAAAGGAACAAATAAGTCACAGGAATAGGACGACAGAGAAAAGAAAGGAATTTTATTTTTATTGTTCTAAATTGATATCGTAACTCTTGGCAGATAGGATTCCATTTACTGACGGTACATAATTTTGTGAAAATTACGTACTATACTACGAAAATATGCGTAGTGCAAATGGGCCTTTCTCTACATTTGGTGATGAAAGTGCTTTGAATGTGATGCTTTAATAACTCCGACACACCATTTTTTTAAATTGAAAAAAATAAAAGTATCTATTTGTTGGGGGGTGGGGGCAGTCACAGTAAGCAGAGGACAACTCTGGAGTTGGTTTGCTCCTTCCATGACATTGATCCGGAGGATCAAATTAAGGTCATTAGGCTTGCTGCCGGCAGGTGCCTTCGCCCACTGAGCCACCTCACTGACCCAAGACACACCGTTTCTTAGCTCCCTCTGTGCACAAGGTGCCAGGCATTGTCGGGAGAGGAAGAGCAAACTGGCAGGCATCTCTCCGGAGCAGCTCACAGCCATAGATTTCCAAGGGGGACCAAGCTCCCCACAAAGCCCATGTCAAATCTCAAACAGTTCCAGGCAATGAAGAAACTCCACGCCAGACACTCTGGCCAGAAACATCGCTTCACGTTCGGGAGAACCTAATTCAAAACACATTTACTTCACTGCAGCCCCTTGGATTTTGTTTCTCTAAAGAAAAGTGCAAAATTGCACTTTCTCGGGAGCGCCTTTAAAATCTTAAACAGTAAGTGGTGCTAATATTTACTCTTGAGTCGAGCTGGAGGTTTCAATTACTGGATACAGTGTTTTTCTGTTTCAGCCTCCATCCTTTCCCGAGCTCCATATCGTGCTTTCTCGTTATACCATCAGGAATTTCATGTGTACGCTTGTGAAGAACGCTGTCACGGCTCTCTTCTTCCCACTTTCTCCCCACCCAGACTAAAGCTGGGGAGTCACACCTGTCTTTCTATTCTGGAGGCTGACAAGAATTATCAGTAAAACCACACAGGCAATAAAATAAATAAAATAAACTGGAGCAGTCGGGTGGTTCTGTCAACAGGAAGAAGAATGAGTTCCAGATGCTGCCAAAATAAAACAGGTTTGACTAGCGTTATCATTCATTTTATTTTGATGCTTCTCGGGCAGGGTCAAGAGAAGCCACTTAGGACCAGAGAACAGTGAAGACCCCGAGGACATCAGTTAATACTGAAGGTACTTATTCTAAAAATACTTTTTTCGTCCAAGTCACGGTTATGTGGCATGTTACCAAAAGATGGCCTTGAATCCTCGAGTGCTCATTCATTCCCCACTGATAACCCACAGTGTGGTTCACCACTTGCATCTTCCGCGGCAGCTACGACCCCGGTGCCATGGAGCAGTGTGCACTTGGACCCTGGGACATTTATGGGAGTCGGATCCTGTTTTCCAGACAGGAATAAAATCTGTGTGGTTTTTAATTTATTTTTAAGTAGATCCTGACCCGGTATACAAAATTGAGAACAGGTGACCAATGTTTCCCAAAGAATGATAAAAATTCAGGGCATTTTAAAGAAGAAATACCTTCAGGGAAAGTTAACTGAAAATCCCAAGCTGGATATGCTTAAAATCACCTGGGTAAGGGCAGGACAGGAGCTCAGAGATGGAGTGCATTTTAGTGTGGGCAATGCTCTCGGTTTTGTTCTCAGGACTAACAAATAATAAAATGAAATTATAAAATTAATAAAATGAAATTGAGCTTTAAAACCATGTAGTTCCCATCCATTCAACACTGTTAAACCTTGATATTGATGCTTCAAACATTTTATTCCCATCCTCCCAGCCGGTTCTAAAGCTACGTGAGGTGGACAGCACTGGCCAGCAGGTAAAGGCATCTGCCACCAAGACTGACAACTTGAGTTACATTCCTGGGACTCACATGGTAGGAGGAGAGAACTGACTCTTACAAGTTGCTCTCCGACCTCCACATGTGCATATAAATAATAGTAAAAACAAAATAACCTGAAGCTATTGTAGTAATATTAGGTAGTCAATAAAAATACCTTCGGGTTTTGAGTGTAGTGGAAGGAGAGAAAAATGAAAAAGAGCTTAATTGGTCCAACTGGCTTTTCTTGATTACTTGCATTTATAAAAAAGAGACTAATCAGTGTTGAATATATGTAGCCCACTGAAATGAGACAAGGCCTCAGTAAACTTAAATCTCTTCTCAAGTAACTTTTCAGAAGTATGTATGAGTTTGTAATAAATTTACAGTAGAAAATTATTCTGGTGGCAGTCAGTGTCTAGCAATGTTTTTATAGATTAAAACAAACAAACAAACAAACAAACAAACAAAAAACCCAAGATATCTGAGCCAGAGACTGAAACCAATCAAACACCTCCATGAGCAGCCCGCTCCGCCCCCGCCCCCGCCCAGCCCCGCCCCCCCCCCCGCCCCCCCCCCAGCTAGGAAGATGTGGATTAGAATGACGGTCATCTATTGACAGGCACACAAAGTGAACTTAAATGGCTGTGTTGCAGAAAAGAGTTCTGCTGGAAAGCCAGCAGCAAGAGAGGGCAGTTGCTCGAAACCGTCTTCCATCCCAGTACTCCGATTACTCTTGAAGGAAGAACTTAAACCTGAGGGATGACGCAATCGCATGCATGTCTTCAGGGGAAAGACTCTGGTTGGGAGTCTAATGTGTGTAATTACTAGCTGGTTTACGCACAAGCCCAGCCTCTGCTCCTGTTCACTTCTACTGAATCCAAACAGCTGTGTGAGCCGCAGCTATTCCTATATATCGAGCTTTCAGCGCACTGGTTATAACAGTGGATTTCTCTCCGTTGTTGTATCAATAAAATGATTTAATTTTTCTTAATCCAAGATAACGTTCGACATGCATTCATTCATTTTACTAATCCATGCTACCCATCTTACCCAATGTATGCTGGACAAGGATTCTACTTGCACCCAAGTCCAATGTCTGTACTTTAAGTCAGTTAAATCACATTTTGCCAATTAAAAGTCTATGTCACTTGTATGTATTTTTGTTTTTCAATGTGGGGATTAAACCCAGGACCTGAAGCAAGCTAGGTAAAAACTACCACCGAGATACATCTCCTATTCTGATTTAAAATAACTTTTAAAACCCTATTATTTGGTAAATTATCTCAATTAAAAATGTTGTTAGTTATTATTGTAAACATGTTTCTTTGGCAGTGTCTTTAAAAGCCAACCAGCGTCAGTGGCCTGGCTTTGCTACCCTGGGCTCCCATCCACATGGCTCGGGACCAACGGAGATTCATAAAGAAAGGAAAGCCTTTGCGAACATGCTGGCTGCATTGTGCAAGATGAAAAGACAAAGCTGCATACAGAGAAACTTCTGAGAACACTTCCAGGTAACTGAGCATTTTGAACAGGCTAGAGAGAATGCAAGCTTGGGACCAGGCTGAGAAGATGAGCTTTCACTGTACGGTCCCAGCTCACGGGTGTGAGTGCAGGACAGTGATGAAGGACACCTGCTCAGGAACGCGTCTCTGGGTCCTCTCTGTGGAGATAAAATGCCAATCTCTTTTGGCTGGTCTCAGATGAGGTGTTTTGGAGAAGAAGGCATAAAAACATCTATTGCTAGTGAGCGCAGACTGCCCAGAGAAAGGCTGCATGACATCTCTGTAGACGGTAGGTATCACCAAAAACGAGCCAGCATCTCTTAAAAGGATTGAACATCCTCTCGCAGACAATGTTGCTTTCTCTAAATGCCAGTGGCTTGAGCTGTGCTTCTTTTTCTATGTGCTTTTTCTCTAGGACATGCTTGTTCTGTGACAGGTATCACACCGTCACAGAACATCAAGACTCTATCCACTGGACTGTGGAGCCCTGGGCCAGAGCTCAGCAAGGCAGAATGGCAGCCTAGCCACAAGAACCCACCGTGGCCGGCTTGTTTTTCTTCAGAATCTTTTCAAAAGCATGCTGGGAATTCTCCCTTGCTGCGGTTTAGTTTATCTAACAGCATCTTGGCATTTTTCAGATTACCGAGAAGTCTATTGTCATGTGATGGTTGACACAGTGGATAAGGAGATCAGGACCGATTGCTCCTGCAGACTGTTTCCTGGTATGGATGATAAGCGTTAGTAGATAAAAATGCAACCAATTGGGACCCGGCAGGAACCGAAAGAGTGCTTTTAATTCAAAGTCTGGTGTAAATTCAACCGTTAAGAAAATCCGAGAAAATGTGAAGAGTCTGAGAAAAATTTAAAACCTCGAAATTGAGTGTTGCTTAGTTACCTGGAGATGTCACTGAGTGGTAGAGCATTTGCCTAGCCATGTAAGGTCCTGGGCTCCATCCCCAGTACTGTTTTAAAAAAATGGATGATTGAGGCCAGCCTGGACTACCAAGTAAGTTCCAGGAAAGACACAAAGTCACAGAGAAACCCTGTCTCAAAAACAAAAACAAAAAAAAACCAAAACAAACAAAAAAAAAATGGATGATTGAAATGGTGGATGTAGATATAAGCAAATCTGTGTGTGTACAGATGCAGTTTTTTCTTTCTTATTAGGATCAAGTAGCTTTTTTCTTCTCTAAAAAATTAGTTTTATTAAAATTCTTTGCAAATTCCATTAAAAGTATTAGGATTATAGTCACTTCCGCTTCTCCAGCTCCTCCCAGATCCACCCCTGTTTACTTACCCACCCAGCTTTGTGGTCCCCTACCACTTTTTCTCCCCTCTGAAAACCAGTTGTGTCTGATCTGTGCTGCCCAAGTACTCTTGGGTCTGAGGCCATCCTCTAGAGCATGGTCAGTCTACCAGGGACCGACCACACACTTACAGAAAACCGACCCCCCCCTCCCCCCGCAGCTATCCATTGCCAATGGCTCCTCAAAGCCCACCTCTCCTTTCAACGCTGGGGTTTGGACTGGTTTGGGCTTGCACGGTCTTGTGCATGCTGTCACAACCACTGTGAGTTCGAACGTACGACATCCCTCCTGTGTCTGGAAAGCCGTTTCACTCTGGTCTAGACATCCACACAACCTCTTGCTCTTACCGTCTTTACGCCCCCTGTTCCACAATGATAGATAGCTGAGCCTTGGGAGACGGGGGTGTGAGACAGGTGTCCCATCTGAGGCTGAGCCTCTCTGCACCTTGACCAGGGGTTAATCATCATCTGCTGCAAAAAGAAGCTTCTCAGACAAGGGTTGAGAGGTTCACTAAATCTACCGCTGGGACAAGCACACATTCACACCTAAAGGAGCCAGTAACAATCAGCGCCATTATACAGAACAACCACACAGAGGTCTTTGAAGTACCAACTCACTTCTAATTTTGAGACTTATAAATTTTGAATTTATAAATCCTGGTAGGAGAACACATCTACAGCAGTGACAAAAATAAAAAAACACTAGAACTCACATATTTATGGCTAAGTGACCACCACAAGCTGACTCATTTTCTTATGGATAAGTACACCCCTTATATATAATAACAAATATTTACCTAGTCAGGCAAATAGACATACACCTTGTCTTCAAATGGCAGGTTTTTAATCTCAATGGTATTGATTCAAAATAGCAGAAATGTCAAAGGAACTTCACTGTTCATTGTCTATGTTGATAGTTCGTATGTAGTGTGTATTGCATGAAACAGCAATTATTGGCCACATTGCATATGTTGAACTTACACATGCTTAACTCTGCAATCTTATAATAATACACAGAGTTTGGACACATGTGTTTTTAGTCACAGATATACAGGGAATGAGATCTTTTGAAATAGTTGCTTATAAAGTGGGAATTTTAAAGACTTAAATGTATATTAAATCAACCTTGACTTTGGCAAGACAGTTTTCGAACAAGTCAAAAGCTCAATTAAATCAGCAGAAAACAAGCAATTGTCTTACTAAAATATAAAATTGTAATAAGAGGCAGAGGAGGGTGGAGCTCTGTGAGTTCAAGGCCAGCCTGGTCTACATAGGGAGTTCTTGGCCAGCCAGAGCTATATAATGAGATCCTGACCCCCCCCCCCAAAAAAAACTGTGTTGTCCCAGATTCAAATCATTCCACCAGGAAAGGAGTTCAGAATTAATCTGTCAACCCACTAGTTAATATTCTAACTGGCTGAGGCAGGTTTTTTTTTTTCTTTCAGTCCAAATTCTGCAGTGTAAAAGTAAATTGTTACATTTTAGCTAGGTTTTAAAAGAGAGAGAAAAACAGGCAACACATACATATGTAGTACAGAATGTATGCCCCAATATCTATACCCACCCATCCATGGACACACATAGACCCCCAAATCAGCCATGTCTAGAAGAGTAATTTTAGTTTGCAATAAGCTCAACAAAGAAATTAAAAACTGAAGCACCCAGAGGTTTGCCATGCATTGTTTTCAGGAACTCTAGGAGAAGATAAGGCATGCCCCCATGCTGCCTTAGAGACTAATATAAGTTTACAGAAGACTAGCCAGATAGGGTTCTCCATAGGTGGACCAAAATAGTACACACTTAATATTTTCATGGTCATATGAATGACCACACAGGTCTCAATACCGTTGCTTCTCTGACTCAATCAGTTCAATAGAGCCCCAAAGAACAGCACGTTTCAACTTTCCCTGTCACCCAGCAGATGCCCCAAGTTCCAACAGAACTCCAAATTTGTTCACAAGAGCTTCCAAATAGATAAGGCTTGTCATACAAACGGAGCAACAGCCCAAATAGTTCAACAAACCAAAACAGTTCAGAAAAACTCTGAAAGACCAAGTCAATCACCAGATGGCAGGCCCCCGAAACGGTTCCAACAGTTGAAAGGAGCCTCTAGGCCAATGTAATGGAAAAGCCCAACGTCCAATGATTGGGGAAATTGTATAAGAGCCAGACTGTCATCAAGTCAAAAACAAAGGCCAGCCACTCATTTCTCTGCCTCACCAAACAGTGGTAAACAGCAGCTGATGGAGGCTGAAGGGGAAGATGTGCTTGGAAGGAAGTGATTCCGTCAGCCCCATGGAAGTATTTAGTCTGTCCTCTCCATCCAGGACCAACTTGAAAAATGTTTGTCTGACACTCAAAACGTGGTTTTGTTTTTGTTTTGTTTTTTTTCTTGGCTGCCTTGCCAAAACTGTTGCTGGAGTTGTTAAAATCAGTGCCTAGGCCCTGGCAGCTGCTCTGACAAGTTAGGGTAGGCCACTAACCCTCTAATTAATGAAATAAGTAATAGTGCAAAGCAGTAAAATGTAGCAAGTCTTTCTCTGTACTGCCAGCTCCCAAATAATGACACAGAGACTTATTATTAATTACGAAAGCCCGGCCTATAGCTTAGGCTTGTCCCACTGGCTCTTGTAACTTAAATTAAGCCATTTATATTAATCTACATTTTTGCCTCCTGGCTTTTTACCTCTCTTCTTGTACCTCCAGTTTCCTCTTGTACCTCCAGTTTCCTCTCTTACCTCTTTTACCTCTCTTCCATCTTGCACCTCCTGTTTCCTCTCCGTGTCCACTGGCATTTCCCCACTGCTAGATTCATTTCCTCTTCCTTTCTCTCTCTGCCCAGAAGTCCTGCTTAACCTCTTCCTGCCTAGCCTCTTCGGCTGGCCAATTCAGCTCTTTATTAAATCAATCAGAAGGCACCTTGGCAAAGATACGTCTTCACAGTGTACAAAAAGATGATTCCACGACAGTAAAAGGACTTGCTCAGTGTGAGAAGAGGAACATAGATGTCCAAGTGACTCTCCCCAACTCCATATTTGGGGTCCTAACATGAGATTTAGGTTTTAATAGAGGGCAAGAGGTATGCATACTAAGCAGTCCTAGTCAAGGTGTGGTCCCATCCATCACTGGCCCATCGTTGTCTTGGCTCCAAGCTCTCCTGGGAGGTAGACAGACAGGTAGTCAAAACTGTGTGAAATATCTTTCCAGGAGACAAGTTCCTCCTCTTACTGGCACCAGGCTTCAGCCTTTGTCTCCTCCCAGCTTAAGATTTCTGGGAAATTCCAGGTCCTTGGGAACCATTGCTTCAATAGACTGGATAGTGGGAGGCACAGTGTCTCTTTAGAATATTTCATTGCTGCAAAGTTTACAGTGACATGGGAGTAGCAGATGAGGGGTGCTCTGGATTCAGCAGAAGACCTGTGGGTCCGAAGGAGGAGCTTCCAAATCCACTTCCTATCTGGACCGTGACCAGTCATCAGGGAGCCTGTTCAATGTCTCAAGGAGCTGTCACCTGTGGGTTCCCTTCAGTTAGCATCACATCTTAACAGAATTTATGAAACAAAAATGGATACAGGAAAACGGACTTATTTAAACTACCCAAACTGTGGAGAATAAGTCTCCTGTCTCTCCCTGTCCTTTAATACCTTAGTGTGATAATATTATAGAACAAAATGAAACAGACACCAAGAAAAATGCATATGTTAACTGTGAGGTAAGCTCTTAGAACCATGCAGCCTCTCCCAGGGAGGGAAGTTCCTCCTCTAATTGGCACCGGGGCTTAAGCCTTTTCTTCCCCCAGCATAGAATTCCTGGTGAAATATGAGTTCTTTGCAGCCTCTGATTTCAGTAGTCTGATAGCCGAAGGGTAAAGCCACAAATATCTCTGTTTAGAGTATCTCCTGTCTGAACTGGAGCCATTTTGGCCTGCAGTACCTTCTGGAAGCCCTGTAAGAAAATGTCTCACAGAGGAAGAGAAGAGACATGTTTCCTTTCTTCCTGTGACAAGGGCTGAGTGGAACTGGCAGTCTGCAAGGCAGCGTAGTAGTCGGGGTCCTGGCAGCCATTGAGAGAGCTGGGGTCCAGGTATTAGCAGAATTTTGCTCTACCCAATGGTCAGTGGACAGAGGGGCCCCACCAGCATAAGCAAGACATGTTTAAGGAGCAGCCAAGTTAAAATGGAAACACAGAGGTTGGGGTGTATCTCAGTGGCAGAGTGTGTGTGCCTACCCTGTGCAAGGCCTTGGGTTTACAATGCAAAGTAAAAGAATGTAGAGGGCAAAGGCTTACAGTAGCTCAAAGGGGGGAAGTAGGACGTTTGAGACCCTCAGAGATTCATGTTGATAGATGGAGACAGAGAAACAGCTTGGAAGGGAGTTGATTGTCCAATTGTGGGAGGGATGTTAACCCAGGAGGGGTTAAGATGGAATGCTACCAGTACCCCACTGGAGCTCACAAACTGGGAAGTTGCAACAGCTCCAGGAGGAACAGTGTCTAAATATCCCCTCTTTGAAGAGGAAATTCTCTATGAGACAATTTCCATCATGAAAAAAAAACGACATTTTGAAGAATATAATTGTTGAAGATTAAAATTATGTTTCAATCATCCAAAGCCAGAAATAGACTGGTTTGGGGATCAGTCTTCTCTGTTATGATTATATAAAAGACAAAATGTTGACACTAAGCCTTGGGGCTCACCTCATCAGTAAACCAGGGTGATAAGGCTTCATCACACCATTGTGTACAGATACTGAGAGACAGCCAGGAAAGCAACTGGACAGCTACCGTGGCTGGCACATAGCCGTGGCAGTCGCCTTCTTCATGGATCAGTGACAAAGGCCTTACCAGAAAACAACTGGTATCAGAAGAAAGACACATTAAACACCATAGCAAATGCCAAGGTCCTTGACATCATAGCACCGTAAATGAGAAAGGCCCACAAGATTGCTTTGAGAGAGGGAATGGAGAGGAAAGCACCCTGGCCTAAGAACGAGCAGCACTGAGCTCTCAGTCCCAGCTCCGTTTCCATCTCCCAGGAAGCCTTCTGTTTGAACCTCAACTAGCCTCCTGGGATCCAGTGGCTCATGGGGAAATGAGTACTCAATCTTCATCTCAGCTGAGGTCATACTTAACAATGAAAACACACCATTGTAAGGTATGTAGCATGTGACTCACTTGTTTCATAATACTTGTTTTAATTATTTATTGTTTTTTTAACGTGTAGTATAGCAATTGGGTGTTAACAGCGAAAATGCTTTATGATTTTAATTTAAGTGTGTTTTAATGTGGAAGTTGGGCTGCACAGACTGAGCGGGATTAGCAAGCCAACACAATGGTGCTGTCTTCCCCAAATTAGAACCAAATGAGGAGGAGAGGGATGGCTATAGACTCCCTTATGAGTCAATCTTGTAGACCTAAAAATGAAGAAATGTAAACAATGGTCACAGTTTACATTTACATCTGTTGTGGGTATTTCTTCAGGGAAGTATGGGTAGTAGCAGCAAGGGGCAATTAGACAGGGCTAAAATTATTAAATATATACTATGTGTCCAGAATACTGATGACCATTTACACACATCTCATTTATTCTACAGATAGACATACAAAAAAAAATCTCCTTGCCAATATTATACAAAAGACATGCAGTTTTAAGCCAAGCCTATAACTATTTGGTTCGTTTTCTGGATTATTTTCTAAATTAGGAACACTTGTAAGTGGTGTTCCTCTTTTGATAATAAGAAGTATAAAGAAATCCCTGGGATAGTGGCATACGCCTGTACTCCTAGCACTTGGGAGGTAGAGGCAGGAAAATTTGGACTTCAAGGCCAATCTCTGCTACATAGGGAGTCTGAAGATAGACAAGGTTACAAGAAGACTTTGTCTCAAAATACCTAAGAGTATACGGAAAGCAATAGATGTGTGGCTACGTGCTACAGCACTTACAGAGTATGTTCAAGGCCCTGTTTCCATTTCTACTGTATATTAGAAATTATGTGCAGGTAAAAGGCAGCTGACATGAATTACCCTTAGAATGGGATTTGCTAAGAGAGCGTGATTTATAACCATGGGGCTATCTATGATCAGATCTTGAAGTAAGAGAGCATTAGAAGAGTACCAGACCATGTACAATGGGACTGCAAAGGGAGAAAGAGCCTTCCCTGCTGATCCCAAAGAACAGTTCCAACAGCCAACATGATGAGGGCCTGAAGGAAAGAGCCTCGTATCCCTGGACAAAGTGGGTTTCTGACTTCTGAGGGGTAGCAGAAAGTTACACATCATATGACAGCCTATGCCAGGAGACAGGCACTAGGTAGGACTATAGTTCAAAGCTTCCTTGGTCCTTGTGGTTGTCTGAATGTAATTGGCCCCCATACTCCCAAAGTGAGTGACACTGTTAGGAGGTGTGGCCTTATTGGAGGAAGTGTGTCACTGTGGAGGCAGGCTTTGAGGTCTCTTTTGCTCAAACTTCCCTCAGTGTGACACTCAGATCACTTCCTGTTGCCTGCAAGATGTAGGACTCTCAGCTACTTCTCCAGCACCATGTCTGCCTGTATGCCATCATGTCCCACCATGATGATAATGGACTGAATCTCTGAAACTGTAAGTGAGCTACCCTAATTAAATGTTTTACTTATAAGAGTTGCCATAGTCATGGTATCTCTTCACAGCCATCGAAAACCCTAACTAAGACATTCCTGATCAGCAAGTGGGGTTGGGGGAAGATGGGACTTGCTTTCCCCACTGCTGGAGCCACAGCAGCAGCAGGTACCTGTCAGTTCTTTATCCTAAGGGACAGACTGCAGGTTTGTATGACCTGATTTTTAGCAGGGGGTGTGTCTGTGATCTAACGCTACCCAGAAAAGATATAAATAAAGAACCTTTGAGACATGAGTCACTTTGCTATATGTACTGAGCAACTCTTGCGCTCTCTCCAACCTCTTCCCAGTCCCTCTCCCTAACCCCTCCCCAGTTCCTCTCCCCATCCTCTCCCCAGTCCCCTCTCCCTTTCCTTCTTTTCCATTTTCCTTTCTCTTTTTCTTTCTCCTTTCCATTTCCCCTTCCTCCTTTCCATCCCTTTGGTTTCCTTCCATTTTCCTTTCCTCCCCATTTTCCCCCTTTGACCCCTTGCCCTTCCTTTCCTTTCCTCCTTCCCTCCCATTCTCTTTCCTTTCCTGTTAATGCTGGCGATCAAATCCAGAGACATTTATGCTAAGTACACACAAACTAAGATGCTGTCTTCGTTTCTTTTTCTCATTGCTATAATAAAATACTCTGACGAAGGCAACTTAAGGAAGGAAGGGTTTATTTTGGCTCACAGTTTCGGACAGCAGTCCATCGCTGAGAAGTGGTGAAGACAGTAGGAACTTGAAGCAGCAGTCACATGATCCCCACGGTCAAGAGTAGATAGCAATGAATTTATGCATGCTAATATGTAGCTTATTTTTTCCATTCTTACGCAGTCCAAAATCCCCTACCTAGAGGATAGTGCCACCCACAGTGGGCAGGTCTTCTTACCTCAACTAATGTAATAAAAATAATCCCCCACAGACATATCCACAGGCCAGTCTAATCTAGATAACCCATTATTAAAACTGTCTTTCCATGTAACTCTAGATTGTGTTGAGTTGACAAAGTAACACCAACCATCACAATCCCCACAATTAGGATATTTGATTATTATGTAATTATAGCAAATTTGGCTGATATTCACCTGTAGCTATTTCTTATTGCTGTATTCATAAATTTTCTGATTATAAAAATGTATAACTTGAGTCTTTCCTATGCATTAGAACGTGATGTTTTTGCGGGGACACCATGTTGGCCTCTATAGTTATTGCTGCTGAAGTGACTATGATCTCTGAAGTAACTATTAAATTACCAAAGCAAGTGGAAAGATTTCATTCACATGGCACAGCAAACCCAAGTTTGTATTGATTCATTGACCACAGCGATTTCTTTAATAGAAATGAACTTGGAAGCCAAAGAGGTCATCTTTGGTTCCCTACGATGAGTCCAATAACTGTCAATATTTTATGAGAAGTTAGGGCTTCTTAACAGCTCTATTAACCTGTTGTGTAGCATATACAAATCCATACCTAGTTGATATTATCTCTTTATCACTAGTACTGTTACTTTGTGGGCTTTCATTTCTTTTTTTTTTTTTAAGATTTATTTATTTTGTATACAGTGTTCTGCCTGCATGCCAGAAGAGGGCGCCAGTTCTCATTACAGATGGTTGGGAGCCACCATGTGGTTGCTGGGAATTTAAGAACCTCTGTAAGAACAGCCAGTGCTCTTAACCGCTGAGCCATCTCTCCAGCCCATGGGCTTTCATTTCATTCTTTGTTTTCTCTGTCTTACTCAACCAAGCTGGAAAACTAAGGTCAGTCAGTCATGGTCTTCACAACCACCACTCAGTGTGTGATTCACAAGCGTTCCTTCCCTTCCCGTCTTCCCTTTCCATCACTCCTTACTTGGATCAGGCACTTCACCCTCATGGGCCATATTGATTCAGGAAAGCGGGGGATACTTGAGTACAATGGAGGCTTTCCCTCTCACCTCAGGTGAGCATAACTTGGCGTGCTGGGGTCCTAGATAAATCAACAGCCTCCAAGTCAATTCCAAGTCAGTGGCTTCCAGGTCCCTTACCTCATGACTTTTAAGAACAAATTTCATTGACAACAGGAAAGTGAGTTTAGAAAGGAGTCTTATAAGATGGTAGGTGGGAGCCGAAAAGAAAGAAGGCAGAGTTTCTGAATAGCAGGCAGAGGTCCCAAAGCAGAGTGCCATTGAAATTTTTATAGGACTTACGACAGAAACAGGGGTGCAGTATGCATTGGTTCGTCCAGGTTCCTCTCTATTTTGATTGTGTCCCTCACATACAGTTTCCAGGCAGGGGTGCTCATTCAGGGGAAGAGCAGTAATAAACTCCCTTCAGGCATTCCTAGCTTCTGATAAGGACAGACCTGTTGACAAGGCCATTTCCAGCTTCTATCCAAGGATGAGTCCAAACTGTGTTCAGGGCCCCTGCCTGAACACCTGTACTCATCAAAGTCAGCACCTGCCTGTGGGTGCTGGGACTCCATGCCTTCTTCATCAAGCTGTACTCCAGTCAAGTGATTCTAATTTCAACCCAAGACAGACCTGGCCCGTGATCTTAAGCAGATACCTTCCACAGGTGCTTCTAACTACAGCAGGTTGTGGGGCTCATGGAGTCCTTCCCACCTCATCGTCCAGCTTACTCTCCCCTATAGTTAGGATGTTTTCCTGTGTGCTGAAGTCTTGGTTGACAAGAGTGTGTGCTACTGGGAAGTGCTGGAATCTTTAGTAAATGGAACCTATTGGGAGAGAAGTCACTGGCGATATGTCTCTGGAGAGAACCGTGGGTCCTGGCCCCTCTTCTTTGTAGCATGAATCCTAATTGGTCTCAATAAAAGCCCGGAGTCAAATGTCAGGGTACAAGTGGAAAGATCAGAGAAGCAGAGCAGTCAGCCACTAGTTCTTACCTCTACGAAATCCTCAGCCAAAAGGGAACTGAGCTCCTGTCTCCTCCCACCTTATATTCCTCTCTCTGCCCAGCCATATCATTTCCTGTCTCCACCTCCCTAGTGCTGGGATTAAAGTGTGTGTCACCACTGCCTGGCCTCTGTGGCTAACTAGTGGCTTAGCTCCACACTCTGATCTCCAGGCAAGCTTTATTTGTTAGATCACAAACACAACATCACTATACTTCTTGTTTTGCTTCCGGGCTGCCGTGAGATAAGCAGCTTTGTGCATTGAGTATGTGCTCCCTGTGAGGATGTGCTGCCTCATGATCAGCCCCAAAGCCACGGAACCTACAAACCATGGACCAAACCTCCGAAACAAACATTCCTCATAAGTTAATCCCCTCGGGTATAGACAGAAAGAGGACTAACATGACTGTAGCAAGATTGAACTTGTATTTTTGCTGTGCACTGTACTGTTGACCATTTCTCTTCTCTAGTCTTTGGTTCAAGTTGTTCCCCCAAACAACCTCCCAGTCACACCTTCCCCTGGCTTCTAGTCATTCTTCAAAGCAGTTGAGATATCACCTATTCAAAGAAATCCTACCTCTCTGCATGGAGGCCTCATGCACAGCCCTACACTGGGGAAGGGACAGCCCTGCTCCCATGACTCAGGGAGCAGAATTAGGAGTTTATTTATGTATCCCACTAACCACCATTGCCATTATTATCTCTTATAGTCATTCTTGCATGAATATTTCATTATTAATATTTTATTATTACATTTTTGTCAGTGATTTAGTCTTTGAATTAACATTTTAGGTTAGCATTCAAAGCACTGGGTTTTTGTCATGACACCTTCATGTGTGTCCTTATAGTTTGTTCTCATTTATTTCCCTCCCCTCTGTTTCCCCTAAACTTGTTTGTCTCTTTAGAATATTAGCTCATTCTTTTAAAAAGTAGGACATAAAAAAGCTGACCTGAATGAAAATAATACAAGAGGTTTACTAGATGATTCATGGATAGCACTGGTGGCGGGGGGAGTGTAGTTCAGTAATAGAGTACTTAACTACCATGTGCAAGGCCCTGGGTTCAATTTCCAATTTCTGCATTGGAAAGGATGTCACATCACACTAGCAACAAGAAAAACACTAATTACTGTCACTCTCTCTTATCTGTCATACAGATAAAAACCAAAGTGAACAGCACATTCTGTGACCAGGTGATTGGAATAGCCGAAGAGGTATTCTCAGTAGCTGTGGGTAGAATTCAAAATGATACAGCCATTATGGGGTGGGGCAGGAAAGGTCTACCTGCCTTTCCCCCTAGACCAGCAATATCACTTCCAGGAGTCTAGCCTAAAGATGTTTGCAAAACAGCTGCAGATGTAGGCAGGAATTGTATTTTATAGTGCTGTGGAATAATCCTTTTGTACTGTGGAGATTTGTCACTTGGATTGGTTAATAAAAAGCTAAATGGCCAATAGCTAGGCAGGATTTTCAGGGCAGAGAAGAAGAAGAAGAAGAAGAAGAAGAAGAAGAAGAAGAAGAAGAAG
>CABHPP010000298.1:11254-87142 GCA_902168425.1 Peromyscus attwateri | reverse complement strand
CTGGCCTTTTGGTGTTTCTCCATCCAGAAGCCAGAATGAGGCCATTACCTCTCCATGCAAATGCTCCCGTTGTGCTCATGACAAAACCCATTTTCCAAACTTAATACAGACACTGCCCAAGAAAAAGGTAATGAGCCATATGTCTAATATTACCTTTTGAGGGGGGCATTAAAAAAGCAAAAAGATACACATGAGAATAATCTTAATGATAAATTTCAAACAATACAATATATCTCCAACATGGAATCAACATACACATAGATTTCACATTTATTTCAACATGGAATCAATATGCAAAGACATTGAAGCAGTCCTTTTTTTTTTTTTTTTTTTTTTTTCAGAAAGTCATCAAAACAATGTGTGCTTTATATTCGGAGCTAATTTCATTTTGAACTAGGTGTACTTCAAGTGCCCAATGGTACAGATGTGGTAGATGTACTTCAAGTGCCCGGTGGTAGAGATGTGGTAGACTCTCCCCTTTGTATACTGTCAGTATTTTCCTGTCTGTTCACAACTTTATAATCACGTTAACCTTCTATAAGTTCCTTCTGTCCAGCTGTTCTGAAGCTGTTCTAGTCCCATCCATCCCCCACTTCATTGCCTTAGAGTTGTTTGTCTGCTACTTAGGCACATATTGTCTCTTGCTAAGTAGAACCTTCCCGTGGCCCTGTCTTTTTATGGCTCTTTTGTCACAGTTGTAGAAACATGTCCTTCCTTTGGAGAATACCCTTCAGTTTGTCATTATTAATTCATCAGCGTGGTTATTTTATAAGCCTCTGGCTGCCTAGTAAACAAAGAACCCTGTGAAGGTGGGAGGCCTTGCCTGGTTTTATTCAACCTTGTATTCTGAGAGGCCCCTAGGATACTACCGGGGCCATTGTAGGAGATGTTGAGTGAATAGTTAGATAAATGCATGTGTGAACTACAGGATACCTGCAAAAAATGATTTGATTGATCACCAGTCCAGGTCTCACAGAGCAAAGTGAATGAAGAGAATGAATAGGGCCTGGTCTCACATAGGATTCTCTTCCTCCAATTTGCTCATTCTTTTCATGATACTGTAATGAGGAAGAAAATCAAAATTTGGGAAATTTCTGATATTTATATTTCTGTTTACTTTCACAAGTACCTGAATCTTTAGTGCTGGGTTTTGTTTTTAAGCTGTCACTGTACCTGTGAAAATATGCTCTGTGGGAGCTACAGATAGACATCTCTGCAGTTACATTTTTAAAAGATGTATTTAGATGTGGGCACAATGTAGTAGGTGTTTCTTATAACACTCTGCCCTGATTTTAATTTCAAAAACCTATATGCATTTAAGAAGTGCTTAAGAAGCCCAGGCAGTTAATGAAATTTTCTCAAATGAATAATGAATGAATGAGAGGAGAAGCTGAGTTGATGGATGGATGCTGTTCTCAGCCTTCCTTGGGTTTCTTCATGCACATCAGAGGTGATGACTAAGCAGCCAGCAGCCTTTCATTTTTTTTTAAACTTGCATTATTTGGCAAGCAAGGAGGAAAGGATGTGATGGTTTCTTTTTTATTCCCTTTCATACAAACCCATCACATATCTGGCGGCAGAAGAGAATAATGCAGTCCAAGAATAGAGGTTCATCTTCCCAACAGCATAAAATTCCTTAAAGTTAGGAAACAGGAGAGATGGGAAGAGAGAAATAAAAACATTCCATTGACCTTTCCTCAAAGATGGTGAGGAACCCCCAGAGGAATGTCATCTCAGCCCCTTGGTTTGGTCAATATCTGTCAGACCAGTTCAGCGTTTCAAAATAAGCTCGTTATTAATGTGGGCATAAAAATAATAATCACATTTCACTGAGCACTAAATATTTTTCTGACATTCTTTCTGAAATGAACTTGGACGACGATTAAAATGTCATTTCAAGGGCACATGGCTATCAGAAATAGACACTCTTCAGGCTGTTTGCTTTGGTGAAGCAGGAAGTCTTTCTCATATGCCTTGTACTTAGCCTACCTGTGTTCCTGAACATTCTCCATGCTCCGCTTGGCAGATATGGCTAGCTGACTGAGTATGTTTTCTTGTCATTATAGCCTGAAGATGTGTGGCATGCCCCTGTTTACAATAGAACAAGGTAGCCAGTGACAAGAAATAGAGAAGACAGGCCATGTACCTTGTCGTCATTTTGTGTGGTTGAGGCTTAAGAAGATGTAAGGTGTTGTGTCTCTGTAATTCACCAGAACGGTAACTGCCATTGTCTCACTTTGCTTTCTCTCAACATTAGCAAGGATATAGAAGCTGCACAGATAGCTGACAGCCTGAAAGAGCAAGCAGGTCCAGAAGAAAGCCCTGCTCTCTCCCAGCTCCCTCCCCTGCTTTACTTACACACCTTTCTCTTTACTGAGTCATGACTAACTTCCAGTTATTTTAACATCATCCAGCTTATCTTTGAAGGATGAATGTGAAAATGTCTCAATAGCTGAAAATATTTAGAGCTATCCATTTGATTTCTGTTAGAGGTATTAGATATGATTTTTTGGTATATAAGTAGTTTTTAAAAACTGGGCAGCATTTGATATGGTCTTAAGAACAAGATTTGTTTCTCTTTTCATCTGACCAGTCACTGATTCATAAACCTGAGTCCTAGCGATGTGGCAGTCACCACAATAGATGCCGAGATCAGATTAAGGAGCTGGAGACTTCGCTCTAAAGATCAGAGGTGTCCTCAAGGAAGGGGACCTGTGGTAGCACGCGTGTCGTGTGTGATCTCTGGAGACTGATGCACAGTCCAGACTGCAGTGAGGTGAAGCGAACTTAGAGCATCCTGGAGGAGGAGCTGTCTGAGCCTGCACACAGCATGAAGTATGACAGAGCGTTAAAAAAAAAAAAAAATCAGCATGTGAGCTGTCGTTGGTGACTGTGTCCTTCCGGCACTCAGCAGAGTGTCTGGCATATTGTAGACTCAATACATGTTTATGACAATAGCAGCCAGAGGGCAAAGAAAAGCACCAGGCTTTTTCCAACAAATGCCACACCATGGCTCTCTGGAACCCTAGGGGATGTTAATAATTTAGCAGAATTGATCTATTAGAATCTATATTGCTGTTGAGCAAGCCTATGATACCAGAAAGGGAGCAAAAGCAAATACCAAAGAAACAGAACTATTGGGACCACTATTGGAGTTTATAGTGACATTTAAGTGATGGCCCCGAGCAGGACATCGCTGCTTATTGTTGGCACACGTGGCACATTAAAGCTTAGCTGGATTCTGGCTCGTGTTGTGACTTGACTCCTGTGTAAGGTGATACAGAAACCGGTATGCCCAGAGCAATAATGGGAGGGCATGCTTTTGTCTATAGGAAGCATGGGGATTAATGTCAAGATCTAAATGATGTTTGTGAGAAGACTCCCTGACTGCCATAAGGCTGTTTTTCATGGTGTCACACAAGTGTTGCTTTTTATGCTTCTGATCATGAGATGGACCACAATCAAGTTGAGGAGGGAGATTCTGCAACCAAATTATAGTGGAAGACTTTCATTAGCTCCTTCTCACATTAGGGGACTTCAGAGATCTTACAATGTTGCAGCTCATGCGCCGGCATATAACCCAGGATTTTATGTGCACAGCTGAGAACAGAACACTTTTATCGGGAAGTATAAATTTTATTATATGTAACACTCTTTAAGACTTCTTCATTCTTGTTCTCTGTGCCATATTTGCCAAATATTAATATCTTCTAGAGATATTTTCAGGCACAATTTGAAAGACAGGGGTGTACCACCAAGGCCCTAAATATTCTGTACGTTGGTCAGAAATGATCCAAAGGATAAAATAAAAATATAAAATAAATAAAAAAATAAAGGGTATACATTTCAGGAAATTCTCTCTCTCCAGCTTCTACCATCTTGTTAAGGTTTATGGGGCTTACAAAATACGAGTATTACCATTTAGGAAGAATAAAAGATAAGCCATCTATGAAATACCCCAAAATAGCAAGAGATATAAATTGATAGAAAAACTTGTTCCTCCTAATCCAGAGTCACCTTCTCACATTTTTATCTGGCTTCTGCCAAATCAGTAACTAAAGAGGATGTGAGAAGACCGAAGCTTTCCAGGGATTTTTTTTTTCCCATTGACACACATGCCACACCTACCCCATTTGGCCCCAGAGCATGTGTGAGCAGTGTTGGGTGGGATATCCCTAGGCCCTGATTTAAAGGAAGGGGCATGAAGCTTTGGATTTACAGAGGCCTGGGTTCAAAGGCAGGAATTTAGGGAAGGCTATACATAGCCCACAAACATATGACTGCCTCATTCAAAATAGTGTCAGTTCAAGTTGTAGTGAGAGCCTTTCTCATTAATTAGGCTATTAAACATGCAGCAGGTTGATAGTACAGTCTGCTGCAGGAGGTAGGAGAGAACAGGGAGGCCTCCTACTTTTCTAAGGAGGTGCAGTGGTATGACCCTTAGGAAGGGAGGATCTGGAAATATTTAACAGGATCAGAGATGTGTTTATCTCTTGACCTAGCAACTCCTTTTCTGAGGCTCTGACCTATAACGACACTTGCACAAGAATGAAATGACTTGTGTAAAAGGTTGTACAGTTGTGTTGTTCTCAATTAGTCAACCACTTCCAAACTCTGTGACTTGTCCATAACAGGAAATGCTTATCAAACATCTACCACTTTCCTTCTCCGAGTCAAGAAGGGATTTACTGAAGGGTACTGAGGTATTTGGTCCTATTTTGACGCTCCTCTCCACCCACCCCACCCCCAACTCCAAAGGTGTTACTTCTGTTGGAGGGCACACAGGTAGCATCCTGGTACCAGTGCCAGAGCACTTACTACCATCAGCAACCAGTGGATTAGGGGAAGGACATGCAGCATCAGCTCCAAGTATCTGTTGAAGGAAGTTTTGGGGAGCAAGCAGGAAGGCAGCAGGGTGACATGAAGGGTCCAAGTGCATCTGTGTATTGTACTGCTTTAGTCCGTTCCCAGGTCTAGAGTTATAACCTACCTGCAGTTTATACCAAAGCTGGGAACTCTTCTTACAGTGTATAGCAGAAATGTTTTCCCATTGAAGAGACTAGGATACTGGACTCCTTGATGTTAGCGATGTTGTAATGGGGCACCGGGAGGGGAGGGCGGTGAAGGTGGAAACTGTTTAATAATAGATTAGAGCTACTTGCCTTAATGAAAATTCAACAGTCCGTGGAAAGCCAGTGAAGAAGAGAAAAGAGTGATGGATGAGGCCAGGTGTTGAGGCTGAATGTCAGACAGGCCTGAGGCCACCAGCAGTGGGGGCTGCAGAAGAGTGGCCTCTTCCTTCAGTTTTCTCCTTGGCTGTAAAGAGATGTGGTCCCTCTGGACACTCAGTGACAACCTCTGTGACAGTAGCACGTATTTGGGGAAGGAAAAATTTAAGATAAGAGATAGATGGATAGATAGATAGATAGATAGATAGATAGATAGATAGATAGATAATAGATAGATAGATGATAGATAGATAGATAGATAGATAGATAGATGATAGATATATGATAGATGGATAGTTAGATGGATGGATGGACAGACGGACAGACGGACAGACAGACAGATAGACAGATAGACAGATAGATAAATAGATAGATAGATAGAAAGATAGATAGATAGATAGATTATAGGTAGATGGACAATATAGATATAGATGACATAGATATACATCTCAGTACTGAAGAACATTTTTTTTTACTCAAAAAACTCCTCTCTCCCACATAATTTCATAGTTAAGGACTAAATGCCACAGTTGATAAAGGAGTAAATTAGAAGTCTAACACTAAAGCATGAGCTTGAGATAGCCACCTCTTGAAGAAGAAAGAGGTAAGACCTAAAAATAAGACCAGGGTGTGGCCTGTCCTTCAGTGGACTTCACACCCCACTTTTAACACCCTCCCTGGGTTCTCACATATAGATCAGAAAGCCACAAAGACTTGGGAAGCTCTCATTTATACCAATGTGACTGTGACTAGAAATGGGTAGCAGGCCACCTATATCTAATAGACTTTAGTTTTAAATATTTTAATGGCTTGAATTATGAGTTAACTTAAAGCAACGCCCCACAGACTCTTACAGAAGCCAGATTGTTTGGAGAAAAAAAAAAAAAAGAAGAACACTTTTGTCCAACTAAAATACTTTTCAGAAGTGCTGAGTAGGCCAAATCTTAGAAACTTAAGTCCTAAATATACATGGAAGTTACCTTAAAAGGTCATTTGACTCATGCTTTGCACATAGCCAAAATTATATCCAGAGCTCTAGAGAACAAAATGTGTGCTATATTCTTTATAATCTCTAGGAAATTAAATTCCACACCCATTTTTGGTAATGCTCTCTGATGACTCACAGGCTTCTTGGAATTCCCAAAGACTATAGAAAGGGACCTCAACCAGCCTCTGGCTAAGTCACAGATGAAACCCCATTCCCTGGTGGATGGAGTCACCTGGGAAAGCATAACACAGCCCTTTGAGAACCTGAAACCGAAACCGGAGACCCCACATCCCTCAGTAGATTATTTGAGTTCTATAGAACGTTACACCCATGGGCTACCTTTAGCTTCATTTACTTTAAATTGCAAACGGGTGTGTGGTTGGGTTGAATTGTTCATAGGGTGCCCTGGTAACAAACCCCGGCACATCTACAGCTTTCTTGCCTGGGAGGTCTTCATACTGGATTGAAAGAAAACAGAAACGGGTATTCATCCTCCTACTTCGAAGGGACTGACTTTCACAGCCACTAGCCACAGTTGTTAGTTAGGCTGATGGAAGCAGTGTGTCTTTTGCACATCTTTGCATTTTCCTGATGCTAAGTTCAGTGAGTCCCTGGAATAAGGCCCAGCTAGTTTGTCAACACCTATGTGTCCTGTTTTACACGGCATGGAATAGGCTACAATGACCCTCTTGATTTCAGTATGTGGCACAGAGGATGGATGATATGAAGAGCAGTTGGCTTCTTATTGCAGGACAACAGAAGCGTTTCGCCTTGCTCCAGTTCTTTGTTTGAAACATTCCTTCTAGGGATCCCCGCAACCTCAAGTACTTAGGCAAGATAACCCACAGACCTCAATCTGAGATCTTCACTGTTTCCTTCCATCAAGTCCCTCCTCCCTGATGTCTGGATTTCTTTATTTAATGAGAAAGGAGCAGATTTTTGTGTGTGCAGAGAGTTGTTTGTGGCTCCTTGGTCTGTCCCCATAGAAACAGGACTACTGCATAGGTTTTTCCCAGCTTCTTGTTGAAGGCACTATTTTGGGTAGACCTATTTACTCTGATCTCACACACTGCTAATAATAGATCCCATATTTGGACTTAAGATACTAAAGACATCTCAAGAGAAGCCCTAAGCTGCCCAGAAAGTCACCCTGAATGACACAGCAGTGGAATAAGGCCACTAGGGCAGCAGGTGTGTCCTCTGTCTACCGATTTCCCCTTGCATACATTATCTTCATGTTCTCCATCTCCTACACTCACTGTGAACAAGGAACTGGGGAAGTATGGAGAGAGTAGATGGGGATCTTACCATACCAAGAAATTCCTTGAATTTTCTGCTTGTATGGGTGACTAGAGCCTTGTGGGGCTCTTGTAAACACATGGTTAATGAAAATGGATAAATAGCATAAATAGCGTGGCATTATTCATCATATTGCTTTCAAAGAAGTTTGCGTTGTTGAGGTGAAATAGATTTTTAAAAGCCTCATACAAATATGATACATGAACTATATGAATGCAAACATTCTAATAAGGAGAGAATTAAGAATATAGCAAAAAGAGCCATTTTATCTATTAAGGAAAAATCTGTGGTCCAGAACAGGGACCCAAATTCTAATCTCACACCTTCAGTGTTCAGTGGAAACAACTTTTTTTATTAAAGTGGAACTGTGCTTTAATAAGAATATTGCTATTAAGAGTGTCCTTGGGAAACAACGGCTGTATGTTCATAGATGGATGTTAGGTTTTGTTTTATGGCTTCACACCATTTTGATTTGTAAGTTATTCTCAAAATCTGGGGGATTATATAATTCTAACATTAAGGGCACATTTTTCTTTTGGAATTTGGTTTGTTTTTTAGTTATTTTTTAAGGCTACATTCACATAAAGCACTTTGTTAATTAGGTCATGCCTGTTTGTTGGTGACAGATAATTCCCTCTAGTTTATCTTACATGCTGGGCTCTGTGCCAAGCACACTTCATGCACTGACCTCTTCAATCTTCATGATGCCTAGACCATCTCCCTCACTTCTGCAGAGTGTGGCTACATGTACCTATAACCCCAGTACTGTGGAGAGTGGAGGCAGTGGGACCCCAGGGACTTTCTGGCTGCCAGCCTACCTCAGGGTTCAGTGAGGGACTCAATATCAAAGGAATCAGGCGAAGAGTGATAGAGCAGACCACTGCCTTCCTCCTCTGGCCTGTGTGAGTATGTGAGCTCGCCCCCCCCCCCCATGCACATACACACATGTGCATATAGCACATGCCAAATTCACACACATATACATAGGGCCAAAAAAAAAAACCCATCTAACCAACATTATACGTAAGTGAAAGGAAATTTTTACTTTGTTACAGCTAAACTATATTTTTATTGACTCTTTGTAACAGGCTGTATGAAGTTGGGTTTATGTTTAGTTCATGGATATCTAAACTGTTTGTCACATTAACAGCAAGGGGTGGAGCTAGGCATTGGATGCATGCTGCCTGTCTCTCCAGTTCATGACTGTCCTCGTTGCTCCGTGATAACTTCACGTATAGGCACAGGCCCTGCAGTAGGAAGAAGATGCCATGCGTGCTTCTCACAGATTTTGCCTTTGAAGCAAAGGGTGGCCTTTCACTTACATTAAAATTACATTGTTAGTTTGTTTACTGCAAATGACAGCTTGTTAACCTCATTCTTATTTTAACATTCTTCTTCTTCTTGATGTAACATTCATCTTCTTCTTGATGAGATGTGTGTGAAATTTTTTTGATCCAATGCTACCATGTACTTGGGCCATATTCCCTTCCCTCTCCTCCTCCACCCCCCCCACCCTCACATCCCTCAGCTCATTCTGCTCCTCTTCCCTTTCCTTCCATTCTCAGCATCCCATCATTCTTAAGTGAGCTTGTCCCTTCCTGGAAAATCCTGGTTGACATTCAAGAGCAATCATGTATTTGTGTTGACATTTACCTACTTTCTCCTAAAGGGTTCAGACACTACAGCTTTCCTGTTTATTTACTAAGCGCTGCATATGCATTATCCCCATGTTAGGCTCTAAGCATTCCACGAGGTGTCTAAGCTAAGGATTAGGAAGCAGATGTATCAAAGTCTACTTCAACTAGAGCAGTCCTTGATTTATAGCCCTTCCCTCACCCAAACCAGCTCACTGCCATTCATGTAGTTGCTCAGATCCCAAATCTATCAGTCATACATGGTTCTCTCTCCCTGCAGAGTGACTGTTTGCCCTTCCCTGACCACCTCCACAGCCTGCCCCAACTCCAGAACCTTGTCCCCCTGTTCTTATGTTGACTGCAATGCACTTCCTCATGTCCCGTCTGTTGTGAACTTTTAAACAACCCCTGGAATGAGCCTTAAAAATCTAAGCAAGGTCTTCACACTATCCACCTTAACACAACTCCAATAGATTTCTGTGGTACTTCTTAAAAAGTATAAAGTACCATGGCCTACAGTTCCCAGGGGATGAAGTTCCTTTTAACATCTTTAAATTGTTTCTTTCACCCTCTTCCTCCTCTATTATCAGAGTCACATGGGCCTCCCTCGTGCTAGCACAGTCTCGACTAATTTTTGTCTCAGCATCTTTTCATCTGTTGTCTGTCCTGTTTGTGGTTTTCCCTTCACATTTCACACCTCCTATTTCATTCAGTTCTCTGCTTAAGCATCAAAGATGCATTGACGACTCATTGAAATTTTATCATCATTATAGTCTCTTTATCTCCTGTCTCTCTGTGTATGTCTCTATCTCTGTCTCTCTCTCTCTGTCTCTCTCTGTCTCTCTCTGTCTCTCTCTCTCTCTCTCTCTCTTTCACACACACACACACACACACACACACACACACACACACACACACACACACTTCCCTTCTATTTATTGTCTTTATCTTCTTCTGGAAAGTTTATGAGATCAGAGAGTGATACTCCTTCACCAAGTACGCTGTATTTATAACAGGTTTCAACACACACTCAAAGCCTAATTGTGAAACAAATGAATGAATCAGTCCCGAAAAGGATATGGTGCTCTTTCAAATAGCTAATAGCTCATAGAGGCAGCATCGGAACCCAAGCAACCCAACGTTCTATGCAGGATGCTGTCTGCTCAGCTGATGTTACAGACATCCTCCTACTTCAGGCTGAACTTTGATGTATGCACAAAAGGAGATGTGGGAAGAAGAAAATGAAAGGTTTGGTTTTTTCCATCCCTAACTTGCTTATACGTGGGCTGATTACTCAGGGGAACTAAAGTCAGACTGAAACTTAGTGGACCTGACAGATGCTGCTTGAAACTGTGCTCAGATTATTACTCAATTTAAAATTATTCCAAACTTTAAAGACCATTGAGCTGCGGGAATATTTTCCTCTTCCCTTCGTTTATTCTCTTGTGAATGTTGGTGCCTCAAGACAGGATACAGACGAAACAGTTTAGCCATGCGGGTCATTCTTCTCTGTTTGGCACCCAAACTTCTTCCCCTCTCGGCCTTCTCGTGTCTTGCATTCCATTTGGGGAACTATACTTGAAAGGCCAGACATGTAAATTCCATTAGAGAAAGGTCTCTCCTGGAATGGAGGAAAACATTATGAACTCAAGTTCGCTCTCATCCCAGGAAGTGTCAAAATAACTCTCCGGGCAGCTGCAACTGAGGAGAAATGGTTCCATGACCATGGAGCACTGAGCTTACAACACTGAGGGTTAAGCCTCACACCCCTTAGGAATCCTAATGCAGCTACTCTGAGCTGCAGCCCTGGCATTTCTAATGAGTTCCTGATGATGGCATTCCCCTCTGAGTAGTGTACTACCAAGTGCGTTTGTCCATACTATAAGAAATTACCCGCTGCAGCTCAGTTTCAGAAAGAAAGTTTTAGAACATGAAGACTTAGCCATCTTGGCACCCACCCTGTCAGGAGCTTCCTATTTGCAGGAAGGAGAAGGAGAAACCCCAGATGCAGACATACAGAGGCAGGCTATCTAAGGACTGGTTGACATAGGGTCTTAAAGCAACTCGTCCGCGTTCTGAGCAGTGCAGCTGAGGGACCATGAAGCAATTAATGACTTTCAAAAAGCAGATTTTTTCCAATCATTAAAAAGTGTATTGACTCAGATTGTGAATACCAACTTTTTTTTTCTTTCTTTTATTCGCTGACTAACATCTCTAGAAATAAATCAGCGACCTTTGTTGGAGTTGAAAGGTATCGTCTTTTATGTTCTTAACAAAAAGGATTTTTTTTTTCCTTTCACATTCTCCTTGAACTGTTTTACTCACAAGCATCATCTGAATGCTTCTCTAAGTACTTAAGAGATAAAATACAGTTCCTCCTCTATCACACTCAGTTCCTTTGCAGATGAATAGAAATATAATTTTGAAGTACCTTTAATATTTCATAACCATGTCTATTTTTAACCATGTTACATTTTGTTTTGTCTTGCTTTGTTGGTATGACTATTTGTTGGAAACAGGTTCTCCACATGTAGCTCACACTGGCCTTGAACTTACAGTCCTGCTTTGGGCTCCTGAGTTCTGGGGTGTCAAGTATGTATCACTATTCCTAACTAACCACACATGATGGTGAGCTAGGGACATGATCATCCTTTTTAGAGCCTCTGCCCCAGAAGTCACATATTCAAGATGAGAAACTCCGGCGCCTGACATATAGGATTCATACATTTCATTGGCTAAGCCCAAAGGAGATGCTGAGTTAAAATATCTGCTGTTTCCTGTTGTCACAACAACCGAATATCAGCTACCACTCTCTGTCAAAGGGTTTCTTGACTCTGGGGGAGCAAACAGGATTGGAAAGGTGAAAATGATGGACCCTTGGCATCCCAAACCTAGGTGAGTCAGACTGAACAAGTCATGAGTGTGGCTGAGAACATCCTTTACTTCTGTGAAACAGACAGAATATTGAAGGTGGCTCCCAGAGTTCATAGCAGTTAAACTAACTGCCTTGACCCAGCGCCAATTTATTCATGATTAGTTGTCAAAGGAAATGAGTCATCTCGTGTGCTTATCACAGGCTAAATATTCAGTTTAGGAATCAAGGATAAGAATCTTTGGCATCTCACCTGAATGGACCAGGCTTTGCTGTCCCCCCCCTGGGATGACTTATCCTTTTGGAGAAGGGGATGGGGAGTGGGTCAGGGGTAAATGCAGGGTGGGGGAGCAGGAGGAAGGATGAGAGGGGCATCTGTGATTGGTATGTACAATGAATTAAAAAAAATTAAATAAAAAAAAAGAATCTTTGGCATCAGCCTGGGAGTTTGGTCCCCCAAAGTATGTAACCTTTGACCAGTCGTGATTAAGAAGCCCCTGGATGGCCCACACTCACCATTTTAAACATAGATACATGGGGTACTATTAATCAACTCTCAGGTCAAGATGAAGGTCTGATGTTTTGCGACTCTTCCTTTCTCACAACATTTAAAAATGGGGATGACACTCCTTTGTAGTGGGTAGCTGTTCCAGCTTTGACCTGGAAGTACTACCCCTAATGAGGCTTCTGGTGACTGCCATGCCTACCTAGGACCAGCCCCTGGGGTGTGGCCAGGACAGGAGCCCTTAAGACCTGAGATCTGGACATACCGGCCCTCTTGGTTCCTGGTGATCCTGGATACTGGATGGCAGACTGAGTCAGCATTCTCCAGAGAACCCTGCTGGACTGTTCCTCACCTCTCCCGGAGCCTGTAACCAACCCCTTTACTGGCTGCTGTCAGTTACCCCCAAATAAACCTCCTTTTTAACTATGTGGAGTTGCCTTGATAAATCCCTGCCATGCTCCTTATTCTCAACAGGTGCATCTTGGATGTGCTTTTTCTCTCTAGCGTTCCTCTCTCGAATAGCTTACATTAAAGTAAACTGAGTCAGGGTGTCTTGCCCAAAGACAAAACTTCTTGGAGCCAAACCACACTTTCATGTTTGAATTACACACCCAGGGTGATCTGGTGTCTCGTTCCATTCTTTTTGTACTTTTAGAGACAGGGAGACTATTGAATAAAAATGATTTATATGCTTGGACTGACCCCTTCCAACATGTCTTCCCTAACTGACATGGTCATACATTTAGTCCTCAACACTTTTTTTTTTTTTTTTTTCGAGACAGGGTTTCTCTGTGTAGTTTTAGTGCCTGGCCTAGATCTCGCTCTCTAGACCAGGCTGGCCTCGAACTCACAGAGATTCGCTTGGCTCTGCCTCCTAAGTGCTGGGATTAAAGGCGCATGTCACCTGGCAGTCTTCAACACTTTTTAAAAATTGCCCAAACCCCCCCCAGACAAATAGTATGCAGAGTCATCCAAGATACGGGATTTGATTTAGCGCTTCTGCTGCTGACATCTCAAAGTTGCAAATAGCTCTAGTAGAATATGTTTCAGATGCCTTACTCTCGACCGACCCCTTCTCCCTCACTGAGTGGCTGCTCTAAAGCTTTAGTCTGTCTTTTCCCCTGGGAAACTTCTTTGACTTAGCCCAGTATCTTCATGTTGCTCATAATTAATGAGATCCTAAGAGTTCAAACTCATCCATCAATTTGGGGATAAGCTTGGAATGTGGTTACCATCCTTTATTGTAGGAGGTAAGATTCTCTATGGACCCATTTTGTCCAGTTACAGATGGTAGTCCCTTTAGTATATGAATCTTCTATTGTAGCTCAGCTTGAGTCATCTTTGCACTAACACGGCATGACTAACTACCAACATTCAGTTCTCACCACTTGAGGTATAAAGGGTAAGCAGATGGCAGTGAACTTTGAAGTCCTTTCTATGAGACCTCTGTGCTATATACTGCGGGTAGCATCAGAAAGATCCATTTGTGGTGGCTTGAATGAGGATGGCCCTAGTAGGTTCATATATGTGAATGCTTGATCCCTAGTTGGTGGAACTGTTTGGGAAGGTTTAAGAGGTGTGGCCTTTGTTGTGTCATCTGGGGTGGGCTTGAGGTTTCCAAAGCCCACATTATTCCTAGTTAGTGTTCTCTCTCTCTCTCTCTCTCTCTCTCTCTCTCTCTCTCTCTCTCTCCCTCCTTCCTTCCCTTCCTCCCTCCCTCCCTCCCTCCTCCCTCTCTCTCCCCCTCCCTCTCTCTCCCTTTCTCTCCTTTTCCATCTTTGCCTTGTGGTGGTTGTTGTCTCAACATGTAAGCTTTCTGATACTGCTCCAGTGCCATACCTCCCTGCTGCTGTGCTCTCTGCCTTGATGATCACGGACTCGCCTTCTGCAACTGTAAGCCTTCATTATGTGCTTTCTTCTGTAGTTTGCCTTGATGGTGATGTCTTAGCACAGCAACTGAAAAGGAACTAGGACATAACTCTTAAAGAAAAATCTCTAATTTACCTGTCACTGTAACCCATATATCCATAATGAGCCCAGGAGAACAAAAAGAAAATTAAGTTTTAGTGTTTATATTTAAAAGCTCCAGAAATTCTGTGTTCCCACCTGCCCATCAATCTGTCTATCTTCCCATTCACATTTTAACTTTCTCCCCTAATATCAGAATGCATACAACTGTCAAGTCCTACTATAATCATTGCCTCAACAACAAAATTTCTCCATCATTGTGAGTGATTAATTAAAACAATTTAAAACCTGACTTGCCCACATAAAATGAGCACTGTCAAAGAATTCATACAACTCATTTGTTAGTAAAGAAGCCAATAGTAAAGCCAGCTTAACGACTCTTTTAGCATCTGGATATTTATAGGCTAGCCATCTCATAAATGTTCAAGTAAGATTGTTCTGTTAGATACCAATGTGGTTAATATATCCAGGGCAATAAACTGTAACCTTTGGGGTTATCTATTCCACTAGCCAAAAATTATGTGTATCTTTATCAGATATAATCCCATAAGTTCATGTGAAACATCACTAACTCTTTGACCTTTGGTCACTAATAAATAAAACAAAATATATTTCCCCATAAAAAAATGTAATAACACAGGACTTAGTCTATGTCTCTGCATAATGACAAAAGTAAATAATAACCACTTATTTTACTTGTTCTAGTGTTTTAATAATTTTCCTAATGTCATAAGCAGGTTACATACTTCAGACGGATAAATTACATAATTTTAGAAGGATTTACTTAAATGTGAATCTATACCCAACATAAATATATTTTGACTCAATAACACTATTGTCATTGAGATGTCAGGACAAGAACTGTATGTAAAACCAGTATTAACCACAATGCTTTTATAAGAACTACATATAGATTGTCTTTATGCTCCTTGATGTAATATCAAAGGCAAATTTGAGTGCATTTTGCATCTTGCACTCAAGAAACTAGGAGAAATTAAAGAAACCTCCCCCAAAGATAGGATTCTAATAAAATGCTAAAGACAGAACAAAATCCAAGTCCAGATAAACGGTATTTTGGCTGCATGTTGATAGATGTTGGACCCTTATAAGACTTATATTACCTCAAAGCTATAAAATTTGCTTTATATTTTGAAAACACTAAAACATTTTTTTTTTGCCTCTTTTAACAAGGAAATGGTCTTCACTGCAAAACCGACAGGTCAAGCAAGGACCTGAAAAACGGACAGTCAGAGAAACCTCCTTTCCATTTGATAGAATAATGCACAAAGATCACTAGGACCTCCATCTCCTTTACTGGATTTAGTCTCCAGAATAATCGCAGAGGGATGTGTTGTGGACGTCAGCAAAGGGTGGTGAGGACGCAGTAAGGAATGATGTATTACCCAACACATTATCCTTATTTTTGCTTTTTTATTCTCTCAGATTGGGAGCATAAACTTGAAAATTCTGTGAGTTATCCTGTTTTAGGAAGCTACTGACTCATCATGCTAACTTTTCTCTGAATAAAATAAATAATCATGGTGGATCAAAGAGTACTCAAGCAACGCCGGTATACACATACAAGGAGACAGAGCAAATTACTTCCTTCTTAGGGAACAAACCCCTCCAGCACTCCACAGCACACTGTGCCTCGCTGATCTTAGGATTCAGCTCTTTTGCATGTTGTTTTCCCATAAAGATCACATAAAACAATTCATTGCAGGCTGGCAACAGCTCACAAGTTTGGCTTTCCTGTGGGAGTTTGCATTTGTCCAGGAGTCAAAGCCTTAGGCTTTCAATGAGTGTTCGGTAGCTAGAGCAGAATTTCTTTCTTAATCTCTGAAATAACTCCTCCTAGCCATACTCTGCCATCAAGACTTTTAAGGTTGGCTATCAAGATGGATTAGTCCTTTCCCTATTTTGAACAAGAAATAGACTAACCCAAGCCAGACTTACCAGCTGAACCCTGAAACTCCCTAAGTTTTGTGGGATTTCATATTTTAAAGAAAATCTAATCATAGACAGGAACACGTTTGAAAAGCTGTGTTTAATAGTCCCATTTTGCCAACTCCAACTTGCCTCGTCTCATTGACCCACAGAACTAAGATTCTAAAAAAGACTTGTTCTTTACTTGCCAGACATTGTGTGTTGATCGAAATCATAGGCAGTCATTTCCAATATTCAAATAGTTCTTATCAAATCTTCATTTGAAAGCAAGATGGCCAAGAGTTATGAGGGATACATTCTACAATTGATCACTGGGAGTTTTTGTTCCTCTGCATAGCAAATCTTAAATCAGATGACCACTTACTCTCACAGATACCCATGTGCATACTTAAAAGCACTGAGAAGTCACAGTAATAATATATATTTTATTTCATTTAACTTGACACTGTCCAATGAGTTTGGAAAAGCATACAGGAAGTATATAAAAGGATACATTGCATTTTGAGAAATTATTTTTCCTCTATAATGATGCATGCTTATCACTTTTTTCTAATGACAAAGATAACATCTATTTGTTTGTCTTTCTGTTTTCTATCAGTGTATATTTAGATACATCATAGAAATGGAAAATATTTTACAATTCCCAACTTGTATTCCCATATCCCTGCTCATTGTTAACAACTGTGAACTTTTCAAACTTGCTTATGCCTGTGCTGAACATTGGTCATTGGCAGCATGAAACCTTAGATTACTTTCTCTCCTATAACCGATTTCAGTCACTTAGAAGTATATCCTGAGCAGTCTTTTCGACATATGTTTATCTCATTTAGTGACCTTCATAGAAAAGGCTGATATAATAAAAGTGGAAAAAAATACATGTTTCTAAAACACATTTTAAAACCAAGTATGTGAGAAAATGGTTGGGTGTAGCATTCCTGACAATTATAAGAGCCCCAAGCTCATGTCAGGCATCCTGACCCTCTGGCTCTTGCAGCCTTTCTGTCCATCATTCTGCGAAGTTCCCTGCCTGAGACTTGGGTGCAGGAGTTACGTTGTGGATGGATTGATTGGGGCGGGGTCCCTTGCAATCCCTTGTTCTCTGCATTTTGATCGCTGGTAGCTTTCTCTAACGGTCTCCATCCCCTGCTTTGTCTCTTTGTTGAGGTGTGAGAGCTACACAGATCTGTGGGAATGGGAAGAACACTTTGGATGCAGTTAGGAATCAACTCTGGTTTTGTAAGATGGCGGTTGTAGGTTCTCTCCAAGATCTGTGACTTCGCTCACCCAAGCGGTTGGCTGTGTTTCTAGAACCAGGCTTATTTCCCTCTTGCTGCACTTGCATTCAGTTCAATTAGAGAGCTCTTGCCAGTTGCCGAGAGATGAGCATCATGATTGCATCCCTAGGATTATTTGCCATGCTTTTCACTGTTGAAGTTGTGAGGTTTCAACAACATGGCCACCTAAACAAGAACTGAACAAGGACAACACCGACAGACATGTCACCATGGGAGGCGGGTATCTCACAGAACCCCAACCTTAGACAGAGAACCACAGGCAACCAAGGAACGCTGAAAGGAGGAGAAAATATTATTCCTCAGGGAAGATCCCACCAATTCTCTGATAAATTCTCAATCCCCCAAACGACCTGACACAGACTGAGCATATTTAATTTATATATTTATGAGTGGAAGTGTGTGTGGGTGTGTGGGGTCTGTAAAAATAAAGGGAAAAAAGGACTGAGGCCATGAACTTAAGAGGGGTACCTGGGGAGGATTGGAGAAAGTAAAAAGAAAAGGAGGGAGGAATAATATAATCATATTTTAATTTCAAGCAAAAAAAAAGTTGAAGTGGTAGAGTAAATTATGGTTCTGCATGACTGCAAAGCCCCTTCTCAGTGTTTGTTTCCTTCTTTCCTGCAGCTATCTAGACAGAATGTAATGAAAGAGCCCATATCACATTTATCTACTCAGCCACTGGCCAACTGTAAGCAGGGTATTCCAATCTGACATGAGGCACGTGTTTCTGCAAGGCTGCAACTGTGACAGATAGTGACTTTCAGGAAGGGTTATCCTGTGATTTGGGTGTATACTAAGAATTGCACAGACATGAAGAAAAAAATGCTGGTCCCACATCTTGGGTATTTGTTTGGTCATGAAAGTTACATTGGTTTTTAAAAATCAGACACAGCCTATGCTTGTGTGGCTTGTGTGGTACAGTAGTACCTCGCTTTCCTTACCTCAAGCTTCTTTTGTAAGGCAGACATTTGGTCTCAGCAGAGTTAGACCCACAGGTGTCTCTATTAGATCCCAGGCCAATATGCAACTTAACTTTTAATTATTTGCCATTTCAATTATTTTATATTTGTGTTTTATATTTAGCATGTACAGTACCTTGGTTGCCATATCTTAGGTCACAAATAGGTGTTGCTTGCTGCAGTGCGCATGGTACTGTTTTAGGACCTATCAGAAATTTTAGAAGCGGACCATGAAACTACTGATCTGAGAGGAAAAATAGTCACTAATCACTTGTCGTTGATCAAAACCTGCGTTTATGTGGTGCACTGATTAGTGTGCCGAAAATACTGTCGGTATTGCTCATCGTTAAATAACCACTTCCCTACTGTGAGTCTATAAACATATGTCCTCTGTGAGAGTTCCCATATGCTGCCTTCAGAGGAATTTCCCTTTAGAGAAGGGGTCTTGTTCTGACGCAGTATTGGCTGTGTATGTTGCCTACTTAATTTCAAAAGCTGAGTGATGATATTCCAGTTGTCTAACACCTCTGTAGACACATCCCAAAGGAAAACATGACTCTCTGAACCAAGCCAGAAGACCAAACTTATTTAGATAGTTCAGGAGTATTAAATGGTAGATAGAACTACTGGCAGGTGAAAAAGAGGACTCAAAGAAAGCCACACTTACATAGAATTTTGGAAACATCCTAATGCCTGAAATAAAGGTACTTCATAGAATCAACAGGATGGTGAGCAGAAGGAACAATTTCACCCCTTCCTAGGACATATACATAGGGAAAAAAGGGTATAATTAACAAGGAAAAGAACAATAGAGACCAAAAGAAACAGTTCAGGTGAATGTGGGTAAAGCATTGAAGGGACAGAAAAACCGGGTGAATCTACACTGAGTGGTATCACCGTCATTGGTGGGTTCTAGAACCACTGCTGCCTAGCTGAGAATGTGCTGGATGGGGTGGGACTTTTGTATTTCCTGCAGTTTTTTTTTTTTTTAAAACATGACTTCCTTGATGGGTTCCACTTACTATCAGGTACTTTTCTTGAAGATCCGTGTGTGTGTGTGTGTGTGTGTGTGTGTGTGTGTGTGTGTGTGTGTGTATTTTGCCTGTGTATTTGCATCATGTGCATGTCTAGTGCACGTGGACGCCAGAAGAGGGCATCAGATCCTTTAAAAATTGTAGTTACATATGGTTGTGAGCCATGATCTGACTACCGGGAACTGAACCTACGTCTTCTTCAAGACCAGCAAGTGTTCTTAACTGCTGATCCATCTCTCCAGCCCCAGGTACTTTCTTAAAACTAGTAGAATCTGGAGTCATATGTCAAGAGAAGAGAACTACTCCATGCGACTAGGCTTCCTGCCGTAGCAATATGACATTAATAAAATGACATCACTGTTTAGAGTGATGACTGCTTTCCTGGAAGAACACTCTTAACACAATTTTGCAACTAAGATGTAAATCTCAAACACCACTCGGAGAGAGTAAATCTATTTCCTCCCATTCTCGTCACTAAAGTGAAAGAAGAGGGGAAAAAATACTTTCAAGTCATGAAGATGCTCCACAATGTCATGGCCATCACATTGAGTATCAAGTTGGCACAACTGTTGGGTTTCAAACAGTTGCTTTCTCTCTCTCTCTCTCTCTCTCTCTCTCTCTCTCTCTCTCTCTCTCTCGCTCTCGCTCTCTCGCTCTCTCTCGCTCTCTCGCTCTCTCGCTCTCTCTTTCTCTCTCTCTAATTGTGGTATGTGTGTACATGCACATATGTGTACGTAACAGCCAGAGATTACCATCAGGTGTCTTCTATTGCTCTCCACCTTTTTTGAGGCAGAATCTCTCACTGAACCTGGAGCTCACAGGTTAGTTTCGACTGGTTTGCCAGCAAGTTCCAGAGATCCTCCAGATTCCACCTTCCCAGCACTGGGATTACAAATGCACAGTACTGCCCAGCTTTTTATATGGCTGCTATGGATTGCAACTCAGGTCCTCATGCTTTCAAAGCAAGTACTGTATCTATTGAGACATCCTCCTGCCCACTTAAGGCATCTTTAAAACCACTATTTATTGAATATCTATTTGGTAGATGCATCTATCCAGACACATCTCAGCTGATATCCATTATTCCACATGAAGCCAACAGTGCCAGCCCCAAGGCTCAAATAGTAAAGGTATACAGCATCAAAGAAAAAGTCCTTGAGCTGAGTTTTAAACTCATATCACTGTCATCAACAGCTGTAGATTTTATTTTTCATTGAAAAGGAAACATGAATAAGAATACTAAGGCATCCTAAAATAGATCATGCTGGCCAAGCACAGAAGGTCAGGTCCGCATTTCTGGTGGGCCATCAAGAACCTAACTGCCCTTATCTGTGATAACATCACAAGTCATAGAGCCTCAACCAGTGCCTGATGGATTCCCAGGGGGAAATGTCAGTTTAACCTCCTGAGGGGATATGAAGCTATTTTTCAGAAGAAATCTTTGGCAAAACAAGATTTATCTGGAACCCTAAAGAGCCCTCTGGCCTATTTTTGGCTTTTCTGGGATACTCAGAAATGACCTTATGTGATATAAGGCATTCTGTGCTAGGCTTTTATGTTTTATTATTTTTTTAAACTAAAATGTCACTATGGATTTCAGGCAAGAGTAACCCTTTTGAGGTCTTTTGTTGACTTGGCCATGTGTTCATTCATTCACTGTTTTGTTTAGTTGTCTAAGTCTATAAAGGATTATATACTGACGCAATGGCATAAATACTCCTCCAAGTGGAGTAGATGTATAAACAATCACAGTGCAGTAATTGTCCTAGGGATGCTCATATGCCTTTGAAGTTCCACCCAAAGTACTGGGGGGGGGGGGGGGCACAGTTACAGTAGAGACTGGAGAAGAGGAGAACATGGTCCATAGCAACGTTTAGCCTCAGGGACCATACTCCACTGTCTGGTCTGATTTGCAAATCCCAAATTGTGTGAGTTGTAGATTTACGACACCCTTTGGAGAACTTTCTCCTCACCCCTTCTAACTTATTTCCGTGAAGCACCCAGTAGAATTTTCCTGACTTCACTCACTGATTTTGACTATTAGGGTTTTTTGTTTGTTTGTTTGTTTTGTTTTGTTTTGTGTTTGCTTTGTTTTATGGTTGTTTTGATATCTTTACATAATAGCTCAGGTTCTCCATGACCTCACAATCTTCCTGCCTCAGCCTCAAGGTACTGCGATTGCAGGTATAACCAATGAAATGGGCTCTTTGGACTTGATTTGCCCATGGACCTGTTTTGTTTATCTTAATATGGCCAGATTCCCAAAGAGCCTGTATTCTTCCAATAGAGCCAGGGAACCTTGCAAATGATGGAGTCCCGGAACATTACCTCATGCTGAGAAGAATGCTTGGTTTTGCTTTTCACTCCTTCCTCAGCTCCGTAATTCCCATGCTTTGACCAGGAAGGGCAGTTCTTAGGCTGGCCTCTGGGTCCTTGCTATTCTTGCTTCATTTCAAGCTATCTCAGTTTGGAGAGAAGATACTGTTCTGTTTCTTCACCTGATTTTTTTTTTTTGAAAATATAATCAAAAGGAAGCCGAGTCTCTCACATTTCTTATCCTGTCCTCCTGGTTATTCAGCCTAGTGTTCACATGAAATGGTAACTATGACGAAGTTTTGATCATAGTGGCAGACCAATTGCCTTTGTTAATTTACTAGAGCATGCTTTCTTAAGGAAACTTCGGCCACATTTGAAAGGCATTGAGTATGTGCTGGGGCGAGTTCTCTTGTTTATGCTTTGATATTCTGGGAGGTAGACATATGCTCACCTGTTAATTCTTTATAAGATTTAAAATTCTAAAACAATAAGAATGAAAGCCACCATGGAGCTACCTACATACTGCTAGCCAGCCTCCCTTTTTTTTTAAATTTATTTATTTATTTTTCTATTATCAGCTTGATACAGTATAAATTCTTATCCTAATAGTGAAATGTTTCATTGAGGCTTGCCCAGTAATTGAGTAAAACCAAAACTTAAGCCACAGTCATCCTAGGGTCCAGCCTCCCTTTTAGTGGGAAATTTGTTTAGAATGTGGTCATTTGTAAAATTGGAGCACCATTTACCCATCTAGAGGTGGAGATCCATGAGTTGACATCAACTGGATTTTTGGCTAATGGAGGGATGGATAAACTGAAGGCCCTGGTAGGGGACAGTGGAAGACAAGTAGAGCAGCAGGTGACATGAGGGCTGCCCATCCCCCATTTCCAGCAGTAGGCCAGAGCATTGGTTCTGAATGAGACCATTGTATGGCTGAGGGAATGCTTCAGCAAATCTTCATTTTTATTTTCAATATCCCAGATATAAATTGGATCTCTTTCTTTGTCATTATGCCATCACCTGCCTGGAAAAATAGGGCATCATTTGATCAATGGTTTGAGAATTTTGCTATTATAATCCTCAGTTTTGATTAGTCATATTTATGGCTGAATAAAAATGATTTGGGGGCATTTGAAGGTCATTTTTCTTAGAATGACTTCTTTCCTTTGAAAACATTTCAGGACCTACCCATCTTGTTTCTCTGTAGCAGAATTGTGAGTAATGTTTATGTTACTGGTACCAGTAAGATCCACATTTAATAATGTTAATGCTCATGTACTATAACCTAAGATGCATTAAGAAATTTTACATTCTAGTATGATATCAGAACTATGCGCATTGGCTATAAAATGTTGCCACTATTCAGGTCTGTGTCCTTGAACTGTACTGAAGTCATCTACATATAAAATGAAAAGGCGATTCCTGTGATATTAAAGTGTTGAGAATGCTGGGATGGGTTAAAAGGCACCAAAAAGCCTAAAATGATGTTCCAAACATGGTGATTTTTCTTCCTTCCATTTACAGCATCATGGTGTCCTGGAGCTCAGGGAAAATCATTAACCTCAACCTTGTTTCAGTCACCTCCATAATAAGGCATTGGAACCACCTCTAAGTCTCCTTTACACAAACTCCAGACTTTTTCCTTCCTATGACCATGTTGAGGGTAGTGCAGTGCAATGCAATGGAATACCCATGACTATGCATGTTGCAGTGAAATGCAATGAAATGCCCATGACTATGCATGTTCATATTTTGTTTGGGGATTGTTTTACCCCCAAATAGAATACAGAGGATGATGACATGTTAAACGGGTCTTTAAGGTCAAAATTGTTTTATTTATTCTTTATGCCACAGAGATGAAGAAGACAGACAGAACATGTGTATATATTTTCAGTATAAAATGATGTAAGCTCAGTGGGAGACCTGGGTCTTAAATAGAGTAAATAGACATTAGTTTGTTGTTGTTATTGTTGTTGTTGTTTTCATAACACCAGTTGCTCTACCATTTTCACACTGGCTTAGGAATGAGGAAGCCTTCTATCTGAACACACCAATCTTGTTTTATAAGATTGTGTCACAATTTATCATTGTACTGAGTCAACCTGTAGTCCAGTTAGGAGCCCTAAAATTCTAATATAACTCAGAATCCTCAGAGTAAGGGGGAGAATGTTGCATGTTTGTGTGAGCTCACATGGAATTGCATACAGAAGTAAACAAAGGCTGCTTTGCATTTTTCTTTCTGAGAAAAAAATCTTGGAAATTGAAGGAAAGCACCTTGTAAGATTTTTGTGTGTGTGTGCGTGCGTGCGTGCGTGCCTGCATGTGTGCGAGCGTGTGTGTGTGTGTGTGTGTGTGTGTGTTTGTGTGTGTGTGTGTGCGCGCGCGTGCGTGCCTGCATGTGTGCGAGCGTGTGTGTGTTTGTGTGTGTGTGTGTGTGTGTGTGTGTGCGCGCGCGCGTGCGTGCGTGCCTGCATGCCTGCATGTGTGCGAGCGTGTGTGTGTGTGTGTGTGTGTGTGTGTGTGTGTGTGTGTGTGCGTGCATGCACACATGCACGTGCTTTATCATGTCATTTTGGTCCAAAGTACTTATGTAAAAACATATGACCTTGTCTGATGACATAACATTGAAAAAAAATGAACCAATCTAACTGTGCTCCTGAAAAATATGAAAATGACAATATCAGTGCTTGATTAGGGTATTCTAGGATTGTAAATGCACTTCAAGGCACTGTTTAGCAAGTTTGAGAATCTCTTTTCTATAAGAAATTTGAATACATTTGACCTTTGGATTTCAGCCAACTCTGCTTTCCTTTTCTACAGCTTGGTTGGACTGTGTTCCTAACCACTTTTTGGCTTCCTGTCTTTTTCCTTGTCTAGCATCACTATGTAGAGCCGAAGCATAAGGCTAAGAGAAAGGGCAGAATAAGAAACTCTGAGATCTTTTTGCTCAAATGGACTCAGCTGATAAAGATAGGCCAGCAGGCACAGGGGGAAACAGGTATGCACCCATGCATGTTGGGGAAGAGAAGATAATCATGTTGCCACTCGAATTGAATTATGTGCAAAGCAAAGGGTAAATGCAGAGTCAAGACTTGCAGCCTCGGAGTTCAAAGCCATTTAATGAAAACCAGAGCCCTTCACCATCCTCAAAAAGCATTTCCTCAGTTGCCAATTGAATGTGAGCCTGCAAGGAGAATCACACAGAGCCAACCCATGACCTTTAGGAAGGCATAAAAAGTTCAGAAGTGAAATTTTTCTAGTTTTACCAAGTCTCTATAGAACATCTTTAATAAATCTCTATTTAGAAAAGCCACCCTAAAAGAAAATAACTAATTTTTAATGCAAAACCTGCACTGTTCAATGTCATTGGCTAATATGAGAGTCCTCTGATGTATATGATATGGTTTCATTCTTTTGGAAAGTAGTGCTCTGTTGTAGATATATGTAAATGGTGCACAGAAGTGATGAGAAAATGCTAATCATAGAGGAATCTTGTGTGTCTGTGTTTTAACTAAGTTATTCTATGGACTTCCTATAGAAAATGAAGTTAGATGCAGAGAGACAGTCCACTGTTTCCTCTCTACTGGCAATATAATGTGGATGCAAAGATGTCTTTATTAAACATGTCTTATTTGTCAGACACAAAGCTTACTCATAGATGGCAATTACTCAGTTCTTTCCACTGTTCTTACAGCATCCACGTACTGTAGATATGATCAGCCTCATTCTGTGATGGAGGAAACTGAAGCTTGGGGCCAGGATTTGAACCCTAGCCTGCAGGATTCAGAGCTGGTGCATCTGATCTCTGTACTTGTCAGAGACATGCCTTAAATATGTTATTTGGGTCTGGAGAGATGGCTCAGTAGTTAAGAGCATATACCATTTCTCCACAGGCACCATGGTTGCTTATGAGAACCCAGGTCTGATGGCTCACAACTACCAGTAATTCCAGCCATAGGAGATCAAGTACCTCTAGACGCCATGGGCACAGGCACTTATGAGCACATACATACCCTCTCTCCCATCACACACACATACACATGATTGAAAATAAATATTTTTAAAACATTATTTGACATGAAGAGAAAACCAAGTATGTATTACCCTTTGAATCACTTTTATCCATTGCATCCTGTATGTGGCTCTACAAGGAGGTTTACTCTATCAGATCAGATATTTACTTACAATAGCTTATTTATTTAGCAAATGCATCCATTAGATTCCAAAGTTAGCAAATCCTGGGACCTGTCCATTTAGAATGCTCTAATTCATTAATTTTTTTTTCAGGCAATCATTTAACAGCCCAAGCATAGAAGTAAGTGTGTGTGTGTCTGTGTGTGTGTGTGTGTGTGTGTGTGTGTGTGTGTGTGTGTGTGTGAACTGAGCTGGTAATTGGTAAAACAATGGCCATTTCTACATTCACCTTTGCAATTGTCAGCCACAGCCTTAGGATGTGTAAAGTATGGGAAACAGATCATCTCAATCTAGGTTTTTGGTTTATTCTGATATTGCATATGTAGATCAAGTTTATGTTATTTCAGGGCAAATATCAGACAACGCACTCTTACTTTCTAGTCTTATTTTCTATTTCACTTTGTTAAACGTAGTCAACCTTATCTGTTGCCTTTAGTGGCTACTACTTGTTTTATGCATTGGGGCATTTAATCCAACAACGTAAGCAGGTTTTTTTTTTTATGTAAAACTAAATTTCAGGGAAATTTTGCCTAAAGAATGGCAGGAAGGTCTGGCCTTGATAAGGCATTGCCATTAATTCTCATCATTTTAATGTGTTTTCTTTATCAGTCTCACTTCAGGCAAAAGCTGATCCTATCATTGCCCTGCCTCTACAATGGAGATGGATAAAACGTGACTCCAACCAATGGCATGAAGTCAGAAACAGGTCTTGGGAATAACCCCCGAGTCTGATTAAACAGGGCTGCATAGTCCATTCATTTTAAAGCCAGACTCCTTAAGATACGGCATTGGCATTTTAACGTCTTTAGCTGCACACCCTTTTCTGATTTAGAAACATTAGTTTATGTTTCTGAAGTTTCAGAGCCTGCTCTTTAAATAGCTTGGCTTTCATTCCCCCCTCCACCTCCTTCTTTTTTATCAGCTCAGTACTTTCCCAGGGTAAATGATAAATAAAGCTGGAGGGTTGGTTATAAATTTCTGTCTTCTTTGTCCCCCTTTTTTTTGAGACAGAGATTTAATACACTGTGCCAGGACACCAGTCACTATCAAATGGAAAGGGACTGGATTAAAGACTCTGGTAGCCTGTGTGTCTTTCCCCCCTAAACCTAAGCAATAACCTGGTAGAGAGAAGGAAGAGCCTAGATCAAGAATGAGACTCTGAAATACCATGCTCTCACTAGCTACTTGTTAACTAAGTGATTAGAAGTTTTGCTCTGACCAAGAATTCCAGAGCTGACAGGAAAGAAAAGCCATTGATAAACTGTCCTCCTCTTTGCCCGGACCCTCTGCCATACACATCTGTTGCATGAAGATGCTGCTGAATAGTGTCTAAAAGCTCTTAGAGTTAGCAGTTTTTCTGGCCCCCACTTTTGGAGCATCAAGACAAAGTTCAGCCTTTGGTCAAAGAGATTAAAAACTGTAAACACAGTCAGATTTACTGAATTTCTTAACCTTGCCTTCATAAAGGGAACGTTCTGGTTAATGCTGCCTGAAACATAAACATAAATAAAGTCTGGGTAGCCTTTTTGGATGTGATGATTTGGGGTGGATATAAAGATTTTGCAAGGCTTCAATGAATCAGAGCACATGAGAGTATTTAACACAAGGGAAACTATATAACCCACAGTTCAGCTGGCTATAAATTCATATCTATTTTCAGTAAATAGACCAGGGAGGATTTGTGTCTGACAGAGAGAGAGGGAGAGAGATAGAGATAGAGAGAGAAAGAGAGAGAGAGACAGAGAGACAGAGAGAGAGAGAGACAGAGAGACAGAGAGAGAGAGACAGAGAGAGAGAGACAGAGAGAGAGACAGAGAGAGAGAGAGAGGAAGAAGAAGAAGAGGAGGAGAGAGAGAAGGTAGAGGGTGTGGTTTATGGTGCAAGGAGACCAAAATTGCTATGTAGATTAGGTTCGTGGCAATAAGGAACAGGGGCGATCCATCAGTACATTAGCAATGGCATCTGCCAGCTAACAAGACCCACTGAAAGTTTTGGTTGCACAAATGACTAATTCATTTGCTCTGAGAAGGTAACAGAGATTGATTCAGAGCGTGGGTTGAAGTTAGAGGTAAGGAGATGAGTCGGGTTCCTTGCAATGGTCTAGTTAAGAGATTTCAATTTGGGAGTCTCTGTGAAGCTGGGCCCAAATTTGAAAACTGATACAATATTAACCAGGATACCAAAGAGATCACAGAGATAGCGTGCATGCTGTGATGTTTGCAGGTGTTCTAAAGAAAGGGTCAGATTTGAGCAAGTTGGATTTTAATTGCAAACATATTGGGAGACTGAGAAGTAGGACTGAGAGCTTACTGTAGAGACTTGTCGGGGAGGGGCTTTCTGCTATTAATTAATGGCCGAAGCCAGTCAATCAGGTGTCATGACCTTTAGGAAGAATATACAGAAAGAACAACTTTGAGAAATGTTCTCAGAGATGCAGTTGGAGGATGACAAACTTAGAATAAAAGAGCAGATTGACCAGAGTTAGAAGAGCTGCCCCTCTACCCTACTGAGGTTGAGTCCCATGCCATGGAATGGAGAAGAGGGTGTTTCAAAGGCTTCTCTGAATACCTATGAGGAGTGACAGAATGAAATCCTTGTTGTTCATGACCTGTCATTGCGTATGTCAAAGCTACTTACATAGTACTTGGGGTTACATAGACTTCAGGGGGATGTTCCTTTGTGGTTCTAGCATTGCCAGCCTGGATTACTTCTTACAGTCTTAAGGATTCTTCATTGTCTCTTGCCAAGTGTGATCTTCCTCTTTTTGTCTAAGTCCATGCAGTTAAAGTAGTAGACCTTTTCACATAGGTGTGTCTTATTTCTCCTACTAGATGGCATGCTATGCTTCAGAGCCAAGGTTGTGATTTATATACTCGTTCATTTCAGCTTCAAAGTCTAGAGAAGGCTTTGCTCAAAGAAAGTATTAAAAGTATTTACAGTGCTGCAATATGAAATTCAATAACATACCTGGAGTGTAATAAAACAATTACTTTCTCTGATACTTAGAACCTCTTCTGGGACCAAATTCTGCAGGATAATATGAAAGGCAAAACTATCCCATGCACCAACACACCGGAGTTCTTCCAAAGTAGTTCCAAGGTCCCGGATCATGGCATCATATTAGAACAGTTATATAAGTGTAAATATTGTACTCAAAAAAGGCATGTAGCCTTAAAAATCTAATGACAATGGCTTACCTCAATAGTGCAGAATGTTCTTAGCACCACTGAGACCCCAGGTTCAAGCCCTAGCACAGCATACAAAGAACAATGATTGTAAATGCGTATGCAAAATCCTTTACCAACTTAGACATAATATTTTTTTTAAAGAAGCAAGGCACAGAGTTACTGCCCACTGTGGTTTCAAGTGGAAAATATTTGAAGTATGTCAAAATTATAAGTTTTAATAGAATCTGGAATGCAAGCAGTTTATTTTTTTAATTGACCACATTGCATTATTGTCATGGGTCATCTTACATAAATACAGTGTTCTGTCTCCCATGAAGGTCTTAAGACTGTGCTCCTGCACAGTCTTAAGGCTATAGGGGGCACTGGAATTTCCTATTAATGAGATGTGGTTTGGGATCAATACCTCTGTACTCTGCTCAAGATCCTTCCCTTGTTTCCACAGTCAACAACTTTCAGGTCACTTGTTAATCCAAATGGATCAAATATTAGTTTAAGGCAGCATTTAAGGTGCAGGTCCTTCTGATTAGCTAGAAGATGTCATCTTCAAACATTTGAGTCACCAAAAGGTATCAGGAGCCATAAGTGGCCTGTAGGAATGGTGGCCATTTCCATTAGTTGCTCTCAGCAATCACTTTCAGTTCATAATTTTGGAGAAAAGGGACCACCTTGTCCTCCTAACTTCTGGCAGTTCACAAGTTCAATGAGAAAAAAAGTAGGAAGAAGAGAGTTAAGGAAGGAAATTCAGGATCCAGAGAGGAAGCAGAAAGAGTTGTCAGCGAAAGAACAAGGGGGAGACAAGAAAAGGCTAAGGCAGCAAAGGTTTTTAAGTATAAAATAAAGTGTGTCTGCTGTCCTCTGGTGTGATTTTACTTTTTTATCCCTTCCCTGCTGCTCATTGGAGCCTTTCAAAGAGAAGTGGTGTCATTTCAAATACCATGCCGACTTTTGATCTTTCCCTCTAATCAATATTCTTAGGTGGTCTCAGCAAGGAAAAGACTTACTGTCTTGACTCACAGAATCTACTACACCAGAAGTCGAGGTGTAGCATCACAGGCAAAGGCCACTACAAAATCTAGGGTAAACAGATCGTAGCAATAAGAAGGAGTATCCAGAGGGTGAGGGTCAACAGGGGCTATGGGACAGACTCTCTAGGTTACAGTTAGCCCTTGCTGTGTTGGGAAGGCTTGTGCAAAGGAGAGTTTCCTTGGGCTCAGCTACCTGAGCCAGCCCAAACAAGCCAAACCCAGTGGGGGGCGGATAATGTAGTCCTCTCTATATACAACTTGCAGAGTGATGGTGGGGGAGACTGCTGAAAGAGAAGCCAGCATCAGGTTGGAGATTCAGGCTCACTCTATGTTCTAGAAAGCCAGCCCAGGTGTTTAGATACTGCACAAGACCAGAGGCAGTGCTAGGATGGATATCTGTGTGTGCTTTGTCTTTTACCTACACAAAGTAACCTATAAAGGACAAATAGAGAGATACTGGAGTGGAAAGGTGCTGTATTTTTCAGAGAAGAAATCAAACAACTACTAGATTGATTCACATCTCAAGATTATTTTATAGGGAGTGTTGCAAATGTTTTAAGTCACATATAATAGGATATATATCCCAGTGGTATGCAAAATGCAATGAGGGGCAAGCTTATCATATGCTTGGGTAGCCATTTTGCCTTTCTTGGGTGTACCAGCTTACCCACCCGTTCTCAAGGGAAAGTCAGCACCCGGGGGCCAAGCTGTGACTCCCTCTCATCTCAGGGCCTGTTGTTCCTCTCAGGAAGCCTTCTCTTCCTGAATGACATCAGGAGATCAGGTTCCTTTACTTCATATAACAGAGTGATGCCATTGTGTTTTCCCTACATCACTGAGCATAAGCCCAAATGCTTCCGAGAACACTTATTTCTGATCATAGAAGAGAAAATCACTTTCTCTAAAAAGTATTTGGGACTAGGAAGCTAGTTCCCTCAGTAAAGAGGTTGCTGCACAAACGTGAGGACTAGTTCGATCCCCTAGCTCTGATGTAGAAGTCAAGCAGGTTGTATTTGCTTGTAATCCCATTGCTGTGGAAATGAAGACAGGAGGATCCCTGGGGTTTTGTTGGCCACCCCGCCCCCAGCCTGATCAGGGAGCCTTGGTCTCCTCTTTAAAATTCAAGGTGTAACACACACACAAGAGAAGGAGGGAGGGAGGGAAGGAGAGAAAGAGAGAGAGAGAGAGAGAGAGAGAGAGAGAGAGAGAGAGAGAGAGAGAGAGAGAGAGAGAGAGATTAATTGGATTAATTGATTGGAGTTTTCCTTCAAAAAGACTGTTGGAAAGAAGAAAACAGGTCTTTAAGTAAACAGGTTAGGTCATCACTACAGGAGTTAGAAGGCATGTGTCCAAGTGTCAGCAACTGAAAACCTCAAGGATGTCAGAGTGCAGAGCAGTGGGCAGTGTGATGAGCAGGATATCTGGACACAGATGGAGCCTAGGGAGGAGGAGAGGAAGGGCTGCATCTTACCATCACTAGGACAGTCACTGCGTCCTGCACCGCAGGAGCCAGGTACCATCAGCACCACTCCTGGAAACAGTCCAGACATGCCAGGCTTCAGCAACCACACCTGCCCCCATGACACCTCACCTGCAGGTACAGCGTTTCAGGGTGACTACTGGTTGAAAAACTTCTGATTTAGTATTCATGCCACCACCTGAGAGAAAGAGAGAAAAAGAGAAAGTGAGAGGAGAGAGAAGGGAGGAAGAAAAGGATGGAGGGAGGGAAGGGAGCAGGCTAGAAGGCTATCCTATGACTTACTCTTTTTCCCTATGCATAAACCAAAATAGCCCCATTTAGAAGATGAAAACAATTCATTCTCAGTAACTGGATGAGATATTTCACTTTAAGTGATATTTAGAGTGGGGGGTTGATACTCCTTCAATGTTAAGGGAAAAAAATGAATGTTTGTTGCTATTTATGTGTATAACAGGAAATATAAATAATTTGTAGGTTTAGGAAGCATCCTAAAGTAACCTTACCTTATATTTGAAACATATTTGATAGCTGTTTGTCCTAAACCAGGTAAAGTTGCCACTTAATGATTTTTGTGAGCATCTCCCTCTTTACAACCATAAGCCTCTAAACCTTGTAGTGCCCATGCCAACTCTTTTCAGTGTCGAGTTAAAAGTTCAAAGCTCCTTGCTAATGGTTTTAAGCTCATTAGGTTTCAATCCTTTGGATTTATGTTTAGAAGATCCCCAAATCTTTAGTAAATGGGGTGACTACATGCCCCAGTTTTCAGGAGAAATCTCAATCTGCACATATCGCAATTATTACCAGAGACCGCCCCTTTCCTAGCCAACGGCCTCAGTCCAAAATCTCAATTATATGGCAAACTATTTATAAGTCCAAGCATGCATGGAGATGAGAAACATTTTTATTCTAATGAATTTTGAAAATGTTAAATTCATACTGTCCATTGAAGCATCAACTAGGCACCTTAGTAGATATCTACCTTTCCAGCCTCATTCCCTATCACTAACTGTTTGAGCTATTTCTACATCCCAGCAACATGTGGACTGTCTAGTGAGGCACTCCTGGAAGCTATTGGCAAGCAGGGCTGTTTCCATTGTTCTTTCCCACCCCCAAACTGGGCAATGGGACAAACCATCACCCAGCTGCAGCTGTTTGGGTCATGCGCTCCTTCATCAAGCCACCCTGGTAATTTTACATTATGCTGTTTCCTGCTACTCAAATTTTGTCACACAAATATTTATGGAATGAGTGTTAATAGAATTTTAAATTGAGGATTTTAAAAAGGAGATTACAATAGGCAAATAAGCCAGAAATCCAGATTTGTGTTACACTGAATAGATTAATCACTTGAGGATATTTTTAGCTAAGGGAACTGACCCTTTTTTTTTTTCCAAATTCAAGTGAAGAAATAATTTGAGATTCAGAAATGACCAGTGTATTTACAAGACATGTGAGCTTTTTACTGACAGCAGTTTTTTTATGGGAGTTAAGGTCTTCACTTGATACTGTTTGTCTTTATATTCTGAAAAGACAATATGGATGAATTTCAAGATGGTTATTTGTCAAAGAGACATTTTATATTAGTTTCTAGTCTTCCTTTTTATTCAAGAAAAATGATCGTCAGCCTTGTAATTCATGTATGATAAAGACACTCAATGCTCTCGGGACCACCACAGAAATTTACCTGTTTGATATTGATTTACAAAGAATTAAAAATATTTTTTAAGTGTCTTCTGTCAATAACCTTAGAATCTATCCATCATTGGTTTAAGTATCATAGACTTGATTCAAACTCTTGGGGTCTAGTGAAATGGCTCAGGGAGTAAAGGCATTTGCTATCAAGCCAATTGACAAGAGTTTGAGCAAATTCTAGGAAGCTGTCAATGTTGTCCTCTGACCTCTACAAGCATGCTGTGGCATGTGTGCCCACACATATATGAATATAAAACTTACTATAGAGAGTAAGAATTGAATGAAATTTGTGCGTGTGTGTGTGTGTGTGTGTGTGTGTGTGTGTGTGTGTGTGTGTTTAATGTCCAGTATACTGTGTGTCAGGAAGTACATAAGTAGTGTATAAATGGTATTCATTATAATCACTTTTCTTATTTCACACTAAAATGATCCTGTTCAAATGTGACTGAATGGATTCTTGTGAAATAGAAGAAATATTCTTCATGTTTTCATTCACCAAGTGTTAAATTACTCAACAGCAGAAGTTGGGGTAGTTCTGTGGAATAAAAATAGTCATTAATTCAGGAAATTTAGCTGCAAAGCCATAAACTGACTTTCTGCAATCGTGGCTTGTAAAATGTTGTCCTAAGCTTGCAAGATTAAGTATAGTGCGACTAAGAAGTCAAGAAATTAAGGACATGCTAACTATAGGAGACAATGTGACCTTCATTTTAGTGGCAGTCTTTCCATTTTCTTTGGTGATTCTGAAGTGACTTCTAAGGTGAATGTGTAGTTAGGTTCTCTATCTAAAACAGACATTATCTAATAAATGCTTGAGAATTTTTTATTACATTGTAGAAAATACTTTATTTCCCAGTATCTCAGGTGCCTTATTGTAGATAATGATGGCAAACCCATAGGACTCTGCCTTTGTGAAAAGACTTTGTTCTGTTTCCAGAGTGTTATGTGCTTTAGCATGCAAATCTTTTCTCTATTAGAGATTATAATACTAGTTTCTTAGTTCTATTTGCCTTAGATAAGTGGCTTGTGCAAACCATACACCAAATTTTTTAAAAAAAATAAATCACATGCATTCTTTGACAAATATTTTCCTGAAATATTTGAGCCATTATTTGGAAGGCCTAAGCCAACTATTGGCTTTGAATGACAGGAAGACCTTGAAAGTGAGGTACCATGTTCCCCTTACCTAATAAATGGGGAGATTGATGCAGTGTCACCCTAAGTCTGTGCATTACCTTGAAAACACACACAGCCAAATCTAACACCTAACATCTGGCTCCCAGTTATGGACTTTTCCAACTTTTGGTTTCCATGGCTCTCTCACCCCTTCCATCTGGTTAGAATGGGAAGACCAGGGAAGAGATAAAAGCTGCCATAGCTAAGAGCCAGGTTGACTATTTCCATTCAGAGTTATGATTGAAGGAGCTCAGAGGGCATCAGGAGAAAAGAGGCCATCCACATTTTTTTAATGCATTTCATTAGTTCATCAAATGTCCCTTTGAAGTGTGTTTTCAAAGATCAAATATGGAATATAATGAAAAATGGAGGGATGTCACTCTTTAAGTATGATCTCCCATGTTACATGGTCCACTGAACTTCAAGCTGGTCCTTGGTCTTCTTAACAATGAGACATACCATCAAAGTAGCTCAAAGAGATGCTAAGAGTTTAAAGGAACCTAAAATAGTTGAAAGCTATTTCATTATTTAATAAACCTCTGATCTTGGGTGAGTCCTATCTTTACCATTTTTTTAACACCAAAATGAAGTTTGACATTGATTTTTAAGCTTATACATACCATGAAACATAAATGAATGCCATGAAAGCAAACCATATGCTCTCAACACCTATTGGCTAATCTCAGGTAAATGAGCTCGTCAGCTGAGTTCAGACAGGGCAGAGAAGTGTAGAAAACAGTGCAGTGTGGGAGGCAATACTGACCAGTGCTTTAATCAGGATTTTGATGGAGACATTGGATGTTTATTAAATCTTAAATAATAGTAGTATATACAAGTACTAGTGATGATTGACTGCCAGCTCCTCAGGTTCTTGGGAATTGATCTCAGACTATACAGGGGGTTGGCATTACCTCTACTTAGAAGTATTTACTATTTACTCAATTTATCAATTTACTCAATAAACATCAACTAGATACTTTATGTTACTTAAGTATTAATATGCCAAAGGAAAATAGCATGTCTGATTCCTAAGACATACTTGATTGATCTGATATGTCATTTATTTTCCTATATGCAAAACATACTTCATAGTTTAGAACATGATGGTTGTTCAAAGAAATGTATTTATATTCCACATCCTGAAACAGAGATATAAAATTAAGTTGCCAAGATATTCTAGTGAGTTAAAGCTATTATCCACTCTAAACAACTAATAAATTCCTGAAAATAACAGTTTTTGAGATAGAGTCTTACTATATAGCCCTAGCAGACCTGGGATTCACTATACAGACCAGAATAGCTCAGACTCATAGAGATCTGTCTTCCTCTACCTCTCAGAGCTGGAACTTGTGTACTGACATGCCTGGCTGAAAATAATGTTTATTAAACACAAATTGGCTTTGGAAGAAGGAGTGTTATCAGAGAGAAGGGAATTAAAGTTGAAAAGAAACTGAAATTTTTTTTCAGCTCATCTCAGCAACATGGTCCTCAATTCTTAAGCGCCACCTTTTAATAGTGTCATTGACAAGCACTCCTCAGAGATGGGATGATCAGATTGAGAAATGTCTAGAAGAAGTCAGATCATAAAAGAAACAGTGGCCAAAGCTCAGGAAGATGATCCTGACAAGGACATTCTGGTGTGAAAGGTACTGATCCTGGGAAGACCTGTATGCAGCTTCAGAAAGGCAGCATGGGTGGCCAACACAGGGGAGGTGAGCAAGAGCGATTCCTGCCTTGAGTTAGTAGCAGCTGTATGCTGGATGGGACTGCTTGGATGTTAGATTATGAGACGTTCTGCTTAGTGAGGTATACACTCTTTCGTTCATTCATTCAACTGTGTGTTCAGGAAGCCTATGCTGACATGTACTGGACAACTCACGTAAAAGCCATATGGTCCAGAGAGGGCTCGATACCATGAGGGCTGGATCCACCAGACAACAAACGTAGTAACTGAGTAGCACCTGTGAAGGCCATGCTTCAGGGAACCAAAGAAGAAAAGATTGAGGACACTGATTGAAGAATAAGCCCCCTTGATCTAGTATCTCTGAGCCAAGAGAAGGAAAACAAAATGAAAGTCAGTGCTGAATATTTTTGTCATCCTCCAAATGACATCATCAGCTGCTGGAGGCTTTGTGAACACCTGCTTTCCACGGGGGAAAATTCTCTTTGTGATCGAAGGCACCTTGTAAGACAGCCCATCATGTTAATTTCTCTCGGAGGTGCCATCAAGCCGTTTGCACACTGCCTAGCAGAGGCATCCCCCAGGAATCAAGGCCTTGTTCTCATCATGTAAATCTACATCGCCTACTTAGCGAAGTATTCAGATCTTCCCTCCCAAATCTGCTTCCTTGGAATTGGAAGCTTCCCAAATTTGGTATACTTTTAGTAGGGATAAAGCCATACATCCAGTGTTCAAATTCTGGGAAACACATGCACACATGCATACATGTATTTCTATAAAAAATCTTTACCCCTTATTCAAATTTGTCATTAAAATATTAAAACCAAATTTGAGAGGATAAGTTTCCCAAGTACAGTATAAACTAAGCACTGGATATATCAAAAAGCACAGAGCTCTTTGTGTAACTTCCAGAGTCCTGAAGAGGGAATTTGAATCTGTGTGTTTTCATCATTACTTATAACCAGTAGGTAAAAAACAGTAGCATTACTTTAATAGAGACTATCCTAAACATGGCCAGGTATTACTTGGACAGCAATGGTTCACATTATCAGGGGTCCCTTTCAAGAGTGATTTGGTGGGTGGCATTTGGAACAAGGTGATTCTGGGTCATCACTCACTGACCAGTAAGAATTGATGTGACTGTGGGGAAGTCATCTAACCCTTCTCTATAAATATCAGTGACAATAAAACCTGACTTCTAGAGTTGTCCTATACTGTAGACTACTCATTCAGCTAATGGAGCACAAGGAAATGGCATAGGATAATCTTTGGTGCATAGTGAAAGCGAGCCAGAACCACACTGGCACCGGAATCGCCTGGGTTAGATATTTCACAGTACGGATAACTAACTTCCTCTAGGAGGCTCTGACTGTGTGGTTCTGAGATAAACTCAGATAACTATATTTGACTCTATGTCTCCAGGAAAGGCTGATGTGCATCAGAGTTCAAAAATCACATAGTTTACTGATTTTGATTTTTTTTTAACCCTCACCTGCCCACTTCCAACAAATTTACTTGGCCAACTTAAGAAGGAAAGAAAGAAAAGAAATGTGTTTTCTATGTCGTGGTACTGATTCTGTGGATCTATTTCATCTGCCCATTTCCCATCTAAACCCCTTGATTCTCTTAGATGAAATCTTTGCACTGTCAAGGCCCACTGGATATCCAAAGCAACTCCACCACAGGACCCAAACAAAGTCCATACCCGGTCTCTCGGTGTCATGAACATATACCACGAGTTTCAGAACTTGAAGAAATATCCCCAGATTCCCAGTCTTTTTTCCATGCCACCATGATTGTCATATTAAAATAGTTCTCTTAAGTAAGGACCACTTAGGTAATAGACATCTTGCTTATGAAATACTATGGTCTAATTACACATTGATCTTGTTTCATTTAAAAAAATAGTTTTAAAGTACCAATGTAGGGTAATGTTTCAAATAAATATTCCTGGTTTTTTTCAATACCTTCTTCTGAACCTGTGGGAATGCAGAATGCATGTTCTCACTTTTCAAATCAACCAGTGGGTGCATAGCACCGCGGGTTTTCTCAATAAAATTCACTTTTAGTTTTTTTTTTTCCTTTTGATCACTGCTATGTTAGTGATTGTTGACATGAGTCAGAATTCTATTCCAGTCTGAGTCCAAGCAGCCATTTTCCCTAACTCAGAAAAAAAAAAAATAGAGGCCATAAAGCCATCTGATTACATGATGTATATGGCTTATTTTTATTAGCATGGTGGCCTTGTATCAATCTGGGGAATGGTGGCCACTATCTACCTTAGGCTTTGCATCATCTCAGGGAAAGCTTGGAAACAGGAAGCTGGAGAACAGTGTCTCCTTGAATGGAGGACCCTTTCTGCCCACCAAAGCCTCGGAGAAGCTGCACTTTTAACCAACGTACAACTTTAAATTTAAGAGGTTTATTTCTGTTCCTGATATGGCTAATAATGAGTCTTCAACTAAACATCTGAGCATTATCTTCTTGGAGCCAAATGTGTGTAGGAGGAGACATAAATAAATAAATGAGCCTGTGATGAAAGCACGATGCAGCTTCAGGGGAACAGAAGGCAAATAAGGGGTCTCCAAAGCTTCAAATCTTACAATGTGACCCGTCTCCCAAGTCCTCACCTCAGGTGCTGTTCCAATACTGGGTGATGTGTAAACACGGAATGGACAAGCAGGCATTTTGCATATCGGCTGTGTTTAGGGTTCTGAATATAGAGCAACACTCCCATCTGCAAAAGAGCTCAGGGAAGAGCTGAGAAGATGTGGGAGTGATGGGGAGCACGTGAAAATACTATCAGACAGTTCTGCAGGAAAGGGTCAACACAGACCTACGACATCACTGTGGGAACTTTGTAGTCGTCTCTTTCTTCTGAAGCATCATGTAGGTGCTTGCTAGAAAGACAGCATTCTCTGCTCACACACCCCCAACCCATAGCCATTGAAGCAGGAACTCTGGAGGTGGAATTAGATGTCTGATCTATCTCAGACCTCCAGATGATCCTGGAAGCTTTCTTTTGAAATGACTCCTAGTGTATGAAGGAACTTTAGCCTCTCCCACTCCTCTAGAAAAAGAAATCATCAAGTAGGACTTTTGGCCCTCTCCCAAAGACTTGGCATTAAAGTAAGGGAGCTCTTTGAAGTCATAGGTGAAAGTACTGAGGATTCCGAGGTTAAGTCACTGGCAGGGAGCCTGAGAATGACCCTTTTGTGTTCCCCACCTCACAGAGTAATAGCGTCTATTTTCAGAATGTTCACAAAATGGCATCACTCAAGAGCAACCTAAGACTTAAAAAATCAATAATTTAATAAATATTGAGCAGTCACAGAAGCTAGTAAAAGTCACTGTGAAGCCAAACCCAGGTTCAAATTCCCAGACTGCAGGACTAGTCAGTGATCATACAGATCACATCAGTATAGACACACTGAAGAGCCTGGCTTTCATACTGTTTACTGTACCGGATCATGTTGTAGAATATTATTTTAAGGTGTATTACTTTTGTTTATGTTGTATTTGTTTAACCCTGTAAAGCTGTGTTACTGTGCCTGTCTAAAACACCTGATGGTCTAATAAAGAGCTGAACAGCCAATGGTCAGGCAGGAAGAAAAATAGGTGGGCCTGGCAGGCAGAGAGGATAAATAGAAGGAGAAATCTGGAAAAGAGAAAAAAGAGGTAGCCAGAGGAGGAGGAGGACTCCAGGGGCCAGCCACCCAACTACACAGCAAGCCGAGGAGTAAGAGTAGGATTTGCTGAAGTAAGGGAAAGGGAAAAGCCCAGAGCCAAAAGGTAAAGGGGATAAGTTAAGTTAGAAAAGCTGGCTAGAAACTAAGCCAAGCTAAGGCTGGGCATTTGTAATTAAGAATGAGCCTCTGTGTGTGAATTATTTGGGAGCTGGGTGGTAGGCCCCCAAAAGAGCAAAAACAAACAACAGCAGGATTAGGAATCAGCCAGGAGACATACCTCTGTGTCTATGAGGATGTTTTCACAGCACCTTAACTGAGGTGGAAAGACCTGCTCTAACCATGGAAGACAATGTCCCTTAGGCTGGAATCCAAGTAACTAAAAGAATAAAAAGTAGACACCATGATGAGCATCAGCAACCATCTCTATAATTCCTGGCTGTGGGTTTAGTGTGAATAGCTACCTCACCATGCTTTCCCTGCCAGGATGGACCATATGCCTTCAACTATGAGCCGATAAGCTCCTCCTTCCTTAGGAGGCTTCTTGTCAGATACTTGCCCCCAGCTACCAGGAGAGTAACTAATGCACCTGGGCAGCCGGGTGTGTTGAACAGCTGTCTTAACACATGGTCATTTCTCCCACAGGCTCCAGCCTCGAGCTAAATTCAAATCCATATTCCACAGCATCGCTTAGAACTTAAGTTTTTATCAATTGTGTTTTATGGATTAGTAGATTGCCCTTTATTGTTGTTAAGATAGTGATAGTGTCCACAATGACAATAAGGATAGTATTTGTGGAGTGACTGCTCCATAACAGGCACTGAGCTAAGTGTACTTTTAGTGCATATGCTAAGGTCACTCTAAATTATGTGCTGTTGTTATTCCTTTTATATCAATGAGGAAAGGAAGGCCCAGGACATTTAAATATTATACCTCAAACTAGACTAATAGTTTATTGGAAGATTGGACATATAGACTCAAGCAGTCTAGCTTAACTACTGCTGCATGTTAATGTTTTATTACTCAAACCCTAATATTTAGATACAATATTATTCTGAGGTAGAACAGAGAGACAGGCATCTCAAAGTCTGAAAGCAATGACTTCTGGACATATTTTCATCTTTCCAGGCATTTGATCATCCTTGATTGATCATGTGTCCATCCCTGACCAGTGAAACCCATGAGTGATTTTTTTAAAGTTACCTGTTTCCACCTCTAAGCATGGTACTTGGTGTGTTGCTTTCTTTGGGAGTGTCCATGTTTGTGGATTTGTTTGGAGCACAGCATTCTGCAGTGTGTTTTAATGAAAAACAACACCCAGGTCTTACATGTGCAACAGACGGGACCGCTTAATAAAGGATCACACTGGCATTTTGGGAGAGGTTTTCCCAGAATGTAGACAAATGTTCTTCTCTGAGTCTTCTGTCACTGGGCTTACAGCAGTACATGTCACACTCCAATTATTTTATCTTCCTTTACACAAATGATCTCGATGCTTAGTCTTTCCCTGAATTATATTGGGCAGAATCATGTAGTATTTTTTCCCATTGAGTTAGAGTGCAAAAACCTGAAAAAATAAAGCCATGTTATTATATTAGTATTTCCTCAAACTGTATTCACATATTCACACAAGTACTAGAGAAGGATCGAGGTGGGATTAGAAGTCAGTGATCTGTGACTTGATGATTTTTTGTTAGCCTTCTCTGTTCAGTAGGAAGTCACATGATGCTCAGGAGTAATTAGCCATGAGACTATAAGTAAACTCAAGGGACTGATTGATCAATTCAATATAGTTTTTAAATGTATTTGGGAAGTATATGGGGCAGTCTGAGGTGAAAATTCCCTATAGATTTAGGGGAAAATTCAATTCTGGTTCTGCAAGGCTTATCCTATCTATCTATCTATCTATCTATCTATCTATCTATCTATCGGTCATCTATCTATCCATCCATCCATCCATCTATCATCTACCTATCTATCTATCCATCCATCCATTTATCTCGGGTATTCTTAATCTGGTATTTGGTATTCTGGTCTTTTGTTTTTTATTTTATGTTATGTTATTTTTGTGTATTCCCAATTTGTCTATCAAACACTCATTCTGTTGTTGGAGATTTTCTTCAAATTCACTTAACTGATAAACATTGACAAGTGGATCACAAAAGGTGTGTGGCACCAACCAGGTCCAAACCAGTCTTTACCCAATCTGAAAGAGAAGCTTCATTGTTTTTTACCCAAATAATTAAGCGCAATAAGTTTACTTGAACAATATCTTGTATTTGGGTTAACCTGCAGTTACATATTGATTTCAGGAACATTTTCTTTGGTCCTGTGATGATTTTTATATTAACATTGATTACAGCACGTTTCACCTGTATCTGTGTCAACCCTCTGGCCCCTTTGGCAGCAGCAAATATCAGTTCTGCTTACAGGAATATCGATTCAACTAGCTATTGTATCAAAAGACATTTTATTCTACAGTAATGACCAATTAGTTAAAATAATGGCCATGATTCTATAATAATATAAGCTGATCTTCTGTAGAAAGTACATTTTATTGAGCAGTTGAATAGCAATGAACACTTAAGTACATGTATGTAGTTATGTGCAATTTTACTTGAAATTCCTATATGACCTATGAAACAATTCAGACTTCGGTCATGAGTTAGTTTCAAAACTCGGTGACCATTAGACTGGAAGAAATAGAAATTTTCTTCATTAGTTGCTGTCTCTGCATCCATACTAACTTCCATTTCAAGAGATTAAAAACAAAATTAAAGAATGGAAAATATCTGTTGTGAACTATCTCAGCTAAAATTTTGTCCTGCTAAAGCAAAAATACTTGTAATTTTATTATTAAAAAAAAGTGGACTTTTGTATACAAAACGTATTCGCTGGAGCAAGGGAAATAGTGCAGTGGTTAAAAGTCCACATTGCTTTTGTAGAGAACAAGAGTTGGTTTCCAGCACTCACGTTGAGGCTCACAGTCACCTATCACTGTATAGATTCAATGCCCTCTTCTGGCTTCTATAGGCTCTGCACGCATGCCCACTAACCTATACAATAGGCACACACATATACAAATCATTTAAAAATTAAAAGCAATTATAAGCACATAACCAAATTATATATTCATGTACAATATTGAAATGAATAGAGAAAATTTGAATTCTTACCATTATCTCTTTGAATCTATGCAAGTTTCTTCCAACTGAGACAACACACTGCTTTGTGGACGTACCAAAAGTAATTCGAATAGTTTTTCTTATTGTGAATTGCTTCCCCCACCACCATTTTAGTGGCAAATCAACTCCTATCTCTCCTTTTCTTAAACTCGGAGGAAAAATACAGAGTAGTTCAGAATTATACTCGTTTAAATGGGTCCTGACTCATAGACCAAAATGTTTTTACTGATGAGGTCAGAACAAGCTAGCATCTCCTTCTGCAGCCTGGGTACCATATCCACGAGTCCTGAGTGCCTACAAAAGCTGTCCCGACAACATGCACGCAGATTGGAGCTTCTGAGAAATAAGACTTTCAGATGTTGTTTCAATGGAACGTTTGTTGATACCAAGAGTATCAAATATTTTCTACATGGAAGGTGTAAAATTGTCCTGGGGGCCAGGGCAATTGCATTGCCTTGGTTGTGTGCCCAGGTTCTTGTATCACAATAGAGCCCAGTGAGATGTGTGGCTTCACTTAGAAGCCTTTGGGTATTCCCGGCCTTTGGTTTCTTAATGAATCATAACTGTGCCAAAGGCTACAAAGAACTAAGGAAAATTACACTTAAATCCATATCTCTGGGACCTATTACTAGAAACCAGCTTTCAAAAGTGGTAACTCCCTGGCTTTATTAAGAGTATTCCAGAATGTTTACACAAGAGAGTGACATCACAGTCCAGGTGGTCTGGATTGTTTGTTTGTTTGCTTGTTTGTAATCTGTCTTATTTTGAAAAATTCTTTGTTCTGCATGTAGCTATCATGATTTGGGGAAATGTTTTAAGCTCCATGTGGATATTAAAGAATTCACTCCAATTTAATCTCTTTTATAAGTGTTAATCCAGAACAAACTCAACTTGGCTGAAGAATGTAGAAACAAAGCAGGTGTAAGATCTTCTCTCAACTGAAATTCATAATTATCTTCTAAGCAAAGAATACATCTCCTTATTCACTTCAGTCTAACCTGCTGTCCTGTGTGCAACAAACTTCTTCTGAAATTTTTTATATTAACAATATAATTAATTTAATGTTTTTAGTTTTTATTTAAATATTTTTTTAATTTTTAATCTTATTTTGTTATGTAAATAATTAAATAAATTGATTATTAAATAATTAAAAATATTAATAAAGTGTTTGCCAATTAATTTTTCTGCTCAGGTCCTTGCCATCCAAATAAGGGCCTAGAATGACTAGGACATTTGAAATGAAGAGGGTTATTAGAATGATAACACAATCTGATTTCAGAACTTCTTTACAGAGTAGTTATGGTAGTGTGTTGTGGCATGAACACAGAAAGCTAACAGTGAACTTCAACAATGCGTGTGTCAGTTGACATACATGAGGATTTGTGGTTGGGTTTTTTGTATTTTTATTTTTTGTGATTCTAGGAATTAAACACACTAGGCAAGTGCCCAATTGAGTGACACCTAAAGACCCAATTTGGTTTTTATTCATTTTTAATAAAAATGCAAATGAAATGAAAACCAAAATAAATGTTGTTGTAAATATTAGGATAACCATATGAAAATACCGTATTTCCAAGTTTATAAAAATTAATACAAACTTTACCTTAAAGTAATATAAAATCTAAGCAACAAAACATTTAGAAGAAGACAGAGAAGAAAAATCTTTAGGAATTTAAGCAAAGATTTCTTGGACAACCCACCAGAAATATGATCTGCTTAAAATTTGATAACATCTGGACCTGAATGAAAAGACAAACTAGGTCCAAAGAAAGCACTGGGAAATCATAGCTCTAACAAAAAGCTATGCTCCAAATTCAACAATTAAGAAAACACACCATGAAGCTGGCAGGAGATTTGAGGAGACACTTCACTACAGAAAATGAGCAGTTACCAAATACGAACATGAACAGATGCTCAACATCATTAGGCACCGGGGAAATAACAATTAAAGCCACAGTGAAATATCACTGGTTCCTAAATAGAAACTTACCAGGTTTATGATGCTGAGCACCTTAAATATGTTGAGATTATCGTATGAGATTGATACCTCAATAAAGCTCTTCGAGGGCACAAAGGCAGTAGATGCTAGTAGATGAGAATAACTGCTAATAAATATAAGATGCTGAACACACTCACCATTTGTTACAAATGGTAAAGCTCAGTGTAGCATGTGACCTGCTGGGATTCCTAATCTACAAGCAGAAGCTTCTTCCATTATTTACACAATCAGTTTGCTATTCAGTTTATCTCAGGTTTTTACAGTGGATGTGCCCCATTGGTCTTGCAATTAGAAATCTATCCTTAAAATTATCTTGAAATTTATAGAATGTGTTTCTCTTGCTCTCTCTCCAATGTGTGTGTGTGTGTGTGTGTGTGTGTGTGTGTGTGTGTGTGTGCAAATCCTTAGTGTTTTATGATTTGGGGAGGAAAATGCTCTTCAAAGTCAGACATAGAAGATAAAACCAAAAATGAAGTGATAAAGGATACAGTTCCCTGGACCACTCTTAGAAGATACATGCTGTACAACTCACAGCATCGTTAATACCATTGGAAGAATGACCTCTCACACAATCGTGATCATGATAATCTTTGTAGTTTAGCCCTTTGGAGCATGAACATGGGCTGTTCTTGCAGCTTTCAACACTGGTGATAAGCAGTTGGGCAACTCAAAGTCCCCTAACGGAGTTTCCTGTGAGGTCCAGGTGTCAGGGAGCTCTTCTATGACAATGGTCTCGTAAACTCAGCAGCAGGGCAGAGATGGCTTGCATGCTTCATCTGTAAAGTAGGAAAGACTAGAGCCTGGACAAACTCATAAACCGTGAATTTTACATTACTCGGGAGAAGATGATGGTTCAAGTCATGGAAATAAAGAAGGGAGCCATACCTCTTTGAGGTCCAGGTGAGGAAGGGAAGGAAGGTCAGGCTCACAGGAGTTTGCTTCCTTCCACAAGCTTCTCTTGTTTTGATTTACATTTGTATGGAACAGATGAGTGTTTTTTCTGAGCTTCTAAAGATAGTGAGGACAATTTGGTTTTACTTTTGCCATAAAAATCTAAAAAAGGTATCTGTTACAGGAACGGTGAACCTGTCTTACAAACCCAATATTCAAAACAAAGCCCGTTTTCACATTTTTAACTGATACAAGTCATGTATGTTCATTGTAGAAAAACTAGACAATGAAGAGGACAAAAACAAGCAGCAATGAAATCCTTGTAGAGTCTGCTACTTCAAGATAAATTCTTACTAATCTAAGGATGCCCTTCAAGAGTCTTAACAACTCCAGAAAGTTGCAGAGTATTTACTTTTTGAGATTATAATATAATTACATCATTTCTCCCTCTAAACCCTCCCATATAGCCCTCCTTGCTCTTTCAAATTCATGTCATCTTATCATTAATTGTTGTTATATGCATATATGTGTATTATGTGCCTATATATTCCTATATATACATAACTACAACCTGTTCAGTATGTATAATGTTATTTGTATGTTAAGTATTCAGGGCTGACCATTTGGTATTGGATAACTAATTGGTGTACTCTTCCCTGGGGAAGACTATTTTTACCACTCTATACATTCCTTAGTTGCTTGTAGTTCTTTGTGTAGGGTTGAGCACTTGTGGTCTTTCCCCTGTTCATTTTGACATGTCTAGTGTTATGGACCTTGTTCACTTCATATTTAGACACACGCTTGATTTAGGTTTTTTTGTTTTGCTTTATTTTTCACAACTTACATTTTACAATTAAATTATTGTCTGCTTGAGATCTACTGCTTTAGTGTCTTTTAAAGATTAATTAAGGAGTAGGGTCTGAAGAAAGGAGAGATTGCTCAGTGGTTAATAGCACTGGCCACTATTGCCAAGGACCCAGGTTCGGTTCCCAGCACCCACACAATGATTCACAGCCACCTGTAACTCCTATTCCAGAGAATCTGATGCCTGCTTCTGACCTCCACAGGGATCAGGCATACATGTGATGCACAAACATATATTCAGGTGAAACATTCATCTACTAAAAATAAAGATATAAAATTTTTAAAGATAATTTTAAGTGTGTGTGTGTGTATGTGTGTGTGTGTGTGTGTGTGTGTGTGTGTGTGTGTGTAATAGAAAGTACCTGTGTTACTCAGAGGTGCCAGATCCCCTTGGAGCTGAAATTATAGTCACTTGTGAACTGGCTATCATGGGAGCTGGGAACAGAATGCAGATACTCTGCAAGAATAGCAAGTGCTTTTAACCACTGACACATCTCTTCAGCCCCATGTCATATTGTTGTCTTAACAGCTTTGTTTCATATACTTATTAGATTAATAAACATCAAAGTTTTAAATCTCTTTTATAACCTTTGTTTCTCAGCATTGTACCAAAGTCTACATGTCAATAAATATACCATCATGTCAATGCCTGTTTTTCAATTGAAGAAGTTCTTCTTTTGTTTTTCTAACTTCAACACTATTGGGCCTATTTATTTTTAATTTCTGTTTAATTTTTTATGAAGAAACATGAGCTTCTTCTATATGACTAGAGAAGAAACTTATTTAAAAACTATAGTTGTTAATTTTAACTGGCAGAAGTTAACTTTACAAAAACATGTTGAACCCTAGGTACTTTTTCAGAGATATTTAATGATAGTTGGGTGTATATTCTGAGAATCACCGTTCTAATTACAAGATAAAATTAGGCATTTCTTATTGGCTGTTAGGAACTTTAATCCCAGCTCTCAACTTCTAAACCTATAGATTGGTAGTAATCTATGGATCTGAAAGTTTAAATGTTACGTGTATTTAAAAAGAATAGAAGGGACCCTAAGTGCTTAGATGATTGACTCATAAGTATTATGTCAAATATAGTGCCAGGTAGATGGTTCAGCTGGTAAGATACCTGTGTAAGCATATAGTTTGAGTTCAGATCCTAGCATCCATGGAAAAAGCTCGGTGTGTCTGTATTCATACCTGTAATCCCAGCACTGTCGCAGCACAGGGAACAAAAGTAGAATGTCATTTGGGGCTTTTTGGCTTCAAACCTGGATCCCAGGTCATTGAGAGAATTAGGAGGCTGGTGTCCTCCTCTGGCCCCTGAGTACACCCACCCTGCACACATATTAAGTCAAAGGACAGACAAACTTTTAAAATCACTAAAGATATCTACGACTTCTTTCAGCTGGCTTTGGCATAAGCATGTCAGTGTAAGAGGCAATAACTCCCAGTTAGGGGTGCTGGTATTGAATCCCATTCTTCAGTTCTTGGCTGCTTGTCCTGCGTCTTTGGGCACTGGCCTAGTCTTCCCCCTGTTTTACCCCTCTCTTATTCGTCAACCATCAATTCACCTGGCCTTTTCTTCCCTAAGTCCCTAATTGTCATCTGTTTCTTTAGTGTGTTCCATGTAACCTGCCATCTATGCCTGGGTTCACCCAACTATTCTTTGGTTGCAGTGACCCTTAGCTAACACTGTAAGTATGCCTTTTGTGACTGTGGCATCCGTTAGACACAAATATGGGTCTGGGCCAGTGCCACAATACCTACTGGCTTTGTATACTGCAATGGCTGAAAATGTTAGTACCTAATCATGTGATGTGAATAAACTTGAAAGCTTCATGGCAAGAAAAAGAAACCAGAAGCAAAAGACCGCATACTCTGTCATTCTAGTGTTATACTGAAGTGTCCAATGAGCAGCTCACAGAGAGGATAAACTGAGGTTAGGAAGCGACAGGAGTTGAGGCTCTGGGAAAATAGAAGTGATCATCTATAGTATACGGTTTCTTCTGGGCATGGTTAAAGTGTTCTGAAATTAGAGAGTGGTACTGGTTACCTGTGAAAGCACTATTACCACTCAATTGTGCACTGACTTGAGAATTTTATCCTATACAAATATATCTCCTTAAATAAGTTATTAAGTGAAATATTTAAGTAATTGTTTACGTATAGCAGGACTTGATTAGACATTTGGCAGTATTTCAGTATCTTAAGGAGACGGTGAATATCTATCTGGAAGGTACAGCCTCAAACAGGCGCATTCTATCTGAGTGAGGGTACTCCAGATCGCTATCATGAACAGCAACAGGTTCCACAAACTTCATCTCAGAGTGGAAAATGTCACTCTTTCCTATAACATTTGAACTGCATCTCAACTAAGGAGGGAAACATGGAGGACATGAGGGGTTGCAAGAAGCATAGTCACAGTGATATCCGTCCCCTCATGAGTTAAAACCACCCTAACAAAACCAATTTGGTCTCTTCTAGATGTGCTGGGTAATTTTTTGTCAACTTGACACAAACTAGACTCACCTGGGAAGTGGTAACCATCGGGAACTTGAGGGAACTTGCCTGTAGGCTTTTATGCTGTGGGCATATTCTTGACTAATGATTGATGTGGGGGCCCCGCTCACTGTGGGCGGCGCTACCTCTGGGCAGGTGGTCCTGGCTGAGTAAAACAGGCGAGCAAACCCAGTAAGCATCTTTCTTCTTTAGCCTCTGCTCTTGCTTGAGTTCCTGACCGCAGTTCCCTCAATGATGATGGATTGGGAATCCAACATGTAAGCCAAATTAACCCTTTCCAACCTCTCAAATTGTTTTTGGTTCTATCACAGCAATAGAGAAGCAAAGTAGAACACTAGCAGGGGTTATTTTACTTCTAATTTGAGGCAACCGGACATTTGCTGTATCTGGGAGTTTTAAATTGAACAAACGTGATTTCAATATCTGCTATTAGCTGTGGAGCCCAGCTGGACACAGAATCCAGTGCCCCACATAGTTTGAGTTGCTGAAAGGCCATCTTTTTACCTTCTCCATACTCCGGGAAGATTGATCCTGGGTCTTCTCCAACTGCTGGGAGCCTGTCTATTTTTAAAGGCCCCCAGAGAAGACACCGCTTCAAAGAGACGAGATGACAAAGGTTTGCCCTATGCGGCGTCCTCAGTGGAGCTAATCAGCCAGGTGTCTGATCTCCATGGCTTCTCCCTAACTCTCTCCTTCCCCGCAGGACTGAGCCGCTAGCGGAACTAATTGTGAGCCTGGTATTCCTTTAGAGGTTTGTTTTGATTTTGTTTTGATTTCTTTTTTTTTTTTTCTCGCCAACTGAGAAATTCCTTCTGCTTACGTGGTAAAGAACAGTACTGAGATGTCTGTGTTGATTCCCAGAGGGTCTGAGGGCTCAGAGCATTAGAACATCTCAGAGTAACCTTGCCAGCTTCCCCCTCACATTCCTTGCCTGCAAGAACTGGCCCAGCATCACCCAAAGGAAGGTTCCCTGCTTACTTCCCATCACCTCTTCAAGTACCCCATCTCCCGTCGCCGTAGATCTGAAAGGTATCTAGCTCAGTCCTATCACTTTGCAGAAAAATCTGAGCTGGAACACAGGCTTTCCCAGCAGGGACAACTCGTAACAGAATGGGGTCTAAGGGCTTCATTTGTGTAGTTCACACATCCCAGCTCCCTGTATGGTCAGGTTCATATCATTCTAGTTAAATCTGAGCTCCTTCCCCAATGGGAAGAACCATGAAGACAGTATCACTGTAGAAAACCATGGGGGCATTATCTCCTCCAGAAATTGGCAACAAGCAGGGGCCATGTAAAAAGGGCCACTCACTGCATAGTAGGGAGCAGAATTGCCCTAATAGTTTGTTTCTATGGCCACTATGGGGGTTATTTGGGTGAGGAACAAAAACTGTGTTGGGTATTGTTTGTTTCCATTGGAACTTTTTATTGCTTTATTGTTCTGACTCCATTCAGCCTTTTCCTGTTCTTAATGATGTCGTAGTGGAAACTGTCTGCAGTGGTGGCTGAGGGGAATGGCTCATTATCACAAATGAGTGATGCCCAGCCAGCTAACACAGTCTCCGGGTCTCTGGAGGGTTTCCGGTGCCTTTGCTGCTATCCCACATAACAAAAAAGATATAGGCTAGATATGGAACACGGGATGGTGGCCCTCCGTTGGCACTTGCAGACTTGCTTAATTTAGGTGAACAGAGTGGGCTCCCGACCAGAAAGGTCTGCTGGGAAGAATCTCGTCTGCCTTTCAAAGAAAATTAAGCCAACACTGCTTCTTCCCAGACAGTTCCTAACACTGAACCCTAAAGGGGTTATTATGTAAAGGCTCAGGTTCTCTGTTCCTGTGAATCTGATGGATTTTCACATGTCTTATACTGAATGGAACCTAGCTATGATTGTGTTTACGTGACCGCCCCCTTTTCCAAGTCCATCCGCGTTAAAGCATGTTACAAAACTTTCCCCCCACCTTCATCTGCTCTTGGATCTTTCCTTCAGCTTCTTTGCTGCTTGAATTGGGCCATGATAAATACGAAAGCGTAGCTGTGTATTCGAGACCTTCCTCTTAATTCCTGTGGACGGGGGAATTCTTTATCTGTTGATGGTTTCCATTTATTGACTAGAGCCAAACGAGCCTTTGGAATGCCAGGAACAAACAAAGTCAGGGATGGACCTCCTTACTCACCACACTACTTCTTCAGCCCAGATCAGTGGAAAGTTTAACTTCCCCATTTTCCAGATAGGAAAATTGGAGGAGAAATGTTCCTTCCACAAGGTTGGCCCCAACTTCTGATGTGTCCCTTTCTACCCCATGTGCAGGAATTGACATTGGGCCTTAATTAAGAAACCATATTCAGAAAGGAAGGCTCTCCCATTTCTTGGGCGATGGCTTCCTGACTTTGGCCACAGGATGAAGAGTCACACTTTCCTTTGGCAACTGTGGGTATTTCTGTCCAGTTGCCATATACTTCCAAGAACATTCTCTGTGGGCCTTTGGCTTCCATCTATAAAAGGTAAGGGAATAATAACACTTAGCAAGTCCATGCCTAAAAGCTTGCACTGAAATGTTTCGTGCTATGCACACCCTTCAGCATTCTTCTTTTTCTTTGTCCTCAAACACTCTCCCAACCCCTGTATCCCTCAGTCTTAGCCCTTTGTTCTGCCTCTAAGTCAGAGCCCTCTCTATTTCTACCTCCCTATGAAGATAAATCACCGAAAGATTCCCACCTTGCCCTCCACTATGTAAGTGCAAAAACACAGACATTATTTCTGACCTTTGTCCTGCCATCTGATGATGGGACTCTAAGATACCTTCTGCTCTTGTCTCCTTGGTTCATCTCATCATTTCTTAGCAGACGCTTCGTGGTTTACCTCTTACTCAAGTTCCCCAACTGACTTGCTTGCTAGGTTCTCATCTGATTTATCCAAGGTCTATACATGGTCAGGTGTACAGAGGCCTGAGGAACCCAGAATAGTGCCTCAGGAATGCTCTCAGGGCCAGGAAGCCTGCAGGGGAAATGTTGAGTTTAAAATGTGCCCAACAACAAAATGCAGCATGCCATTTGAAATCATTTACAGAGTTATATGTACACATGCTCCTTTTTTTTCATTATCTGGCATGACTATGAGATTGACGTATAGAAAAGCATTGCTTGCTGGGTGGTGGTGGCGCACGCCTTTAATCCCAGCACTTGGGAGGCAGAGCCAGGCCGATCTTTGTGAGTTCGAGGCCAGCCTGGTCTACAGAGTGAGTTCCAGGAAAGGCATAAAGCTACACAGAGAAACGCTGTCTCGAAAAACCAAAAAAAAAAAAAAAAAAAAAGAAAAAAAGAAAAAAAAAAAAGAAAGAAAGAAAGAAAGAAAGAAAGAAAGAAAGAAAGAAAGAAAAGAAAAGCATTGCAAATTGTCTTTAGAAACAACTGTTGAGTACCATGTTTTACACATAGCCACATTTCATCTGAATTTTCCTTTAAAAAATAAGCTTTTTCTCCTTCCTCTTGAGGAACATTTAGTAAATATGTCCATGAAAGTACACGATGTCAGTAACTAGTTAGGTATTGGCATGTAGATGTAGAATAGGAAGATATCTTTGGTAATAGCTCTAGCCAGGAAAGTAAATTATTATGGCAACCAGGAACGTGAGGATGTCGACAGTTATTCATTTATCTAACAAACTTTCCTTGGGCACTTAGCATGTGTCAAATGCTCAACATACACTAATACATTAATCATCTGATTTTATGAATAATGTGTACACTGCTTCTGTAACCTGATTCTTATTGTGCTTCTTAATTTATGGTTCATGTCTGCATTTACCCCTATACCAGTGCTCTCAAATGGAGGTAATTTTGTCTCTCAGGGGACATGTGAATATTTCGGGACCTAGTTTTGCTAGTTGCAGATACAGGAGTGTGGCTGATTTATAGTAGACAGAGGACAAGGATGCTGATAAATAACCTACAACTGACAATATCACATCTCTCTGCTGTGAATCTTTGCCCCCAAACACCAGGTATAATCATATTGAAAAATGCTGCCCCAAAGCTGGGTGGTGGTGGCGCATGCCTTTAATCCCAGCACTCAGGAGGCAGAGAGCAGGCGGATCTCTGTGAGTTCGAGGCCTACCAAGTCTACAGAGGGAGTTCCAGAATAGCCAAGGCTACACAGAGAAACCTTGTCTGGAAATGAAAAGAAAGAAAGAGAGAGAGAGAGAGAGAGAGAGAGAGAGAGAGAGAGAACGAAAGAAAAAGAAAGAAAGAAAGAAAGAAAGAAAGAAAGAAAGAAAGAAAGAAAGAAAGAAAGAGAGAAAGAAAGAGAAAGAGAAAGGAAGGAAGAAAGAAAAAAAGAAAAATTCTGCCCCAAACTTCAGGCTTTTGGTGCTAGAAACTCATGAGGTCTTCATTACCTCCTATGTCAAAGAGCTCCCCAAGGAGGCAGCGTAGTAGGGGTGAAATTGCTGGAGTGTGAGAATGCGAGGAGCAAGCCTCATCTCTAGAGAACCGCTATTCAGATTCAGTCTCTGGAGCAGCAGAACCACCACTACCACCTAGGAAGTTATTAGGGATGAGGGAATCCCAAGCCCATCCCAGATGTCCCAAGCCAAAACTTTCACTCTACCAAAACCCTCAAGGAATTCAGTGGTTCAGTAAGACACTGACGAAAGGCTTTAGCATTCAAAGGTAGGTGAGACGAAGCAGTGACGCTCAGCTGTAGAAGGTCCAGATTCAGCTAGCAACAGTGAGCCAAGGGCATTGCCTGGCTTCTCCTGGTGAGCATAGCTATAACCTAGGAACCATCTGAAAGCGGTTGGAGACCTTCAGGCCATTGACAACATGGGTGCAATGATGCGGTTGCAACAGACTCAAAGGCCGTGGTTTGCTGTGCAAGCAAACTGCAGCGCCTGCGACAACAGGAGGTCAAGGAAAGAGGCTGGACAAGGTTGTGCCAAAAGCACTAAGAAAGAGGCTAACACTGGGAAAGGACAGGCCGTGTGCCAAGCCCAGGAGAGGCCAAGACTCTGAGACAGCGGGGGTGAGCAGCAGCAGCCCAGACTGGCTACAGGCCTTTTCATTCCATTGTCTGGGTGGCTCCAGTTCATTAGGGGAATCGAGTTACCCAGAATCCTTATTCAATAGCTCACAGTCCTTCCAGGACTTGATAATGTGGCAATTAACATGGGGATTCCAGGAATGCTTTGGATTTGAGCTCTGTCTGTAACAGGCTGATGCGTCTAGAATCTGGATATTGAAGGATGTTATTCCAACATTCCCTTCATTTCCTTCTGGAAGGATCAAGGGGACTGAACATCTGAGTGGAGGGGCAAGTATAAAACTAAATAGAAGGGAATCTCTGAGGGGCCAGGCTAACAACAATTTTCAGATTCTCCACATGCCCAACTCTGACTGTGGTCAAAATACTGCCATTGTCTTTGAATATTGTGTCATTGTCATATTTCAAGAAAGATTATTTAAAGGACTTAAATACTGCGTATTTTATTACTTTATTTTATTCAAAAGCCAATGGAATCATTTCTATGGAGATATAGACTTAATCAAGTTTTCTTTGTAAATGAAATCTACTTGATCAGGAGTCTCTCAACAATGTTACCACAAACATGACCAAGAACATGACCATGTCCCTGACAGTGACCACATCCATGACCATAACCATTGTCCATGACCGTGACCATGTCAATGACCATGACTATGACCATGTCCATGACCAAGACCAAGATCGTGACCACAACTATGACCAAAGACCATGACCATGACTATCTCACATGCTCTGAGAGGTGAGATGGATATTAATTGCCCAGACTGCCTGGATGAAACCCTAGGGCAACTGACATTCCAAGTTAGTGACAGCAGTCATGCAAGGCTTAGACCTAAACAACCTAGAAAACTTAGAACTGGAAAACTCAGATTCTTTTTCATGCCTCCAAGAAGAGCACAAGTTACTTAAACATCTGGGCAAGTGCCAGTGATTCTCTGAGTGTGACTTTATAGCAAACTGTGCTTCTGGGTGATGTTTTGTGCTTTATTTCAGATTTGTCTAGGCCTTGCAAGTCATCATGATGTCATACATTCTTCCCTCCTCTCCAGAACCTTCAGGAACCCACAGGAACACCATCAGTTAGAGTTTCAGAACTGTTCTATTAGTTTGGAAATTAAGTACTTTGTTACTTTGGGTAGGTTATCTAAATTCCCTCACCTTCAGCTTCTTTATCATGGAAAAAGACAAACAATACTAATTTCATAAGACTGTTCTAAATCTTAAATGAAATATAAATAATTGAGTAAATTCTGAGCAGAGTTCAGTGAGCCAAACAGTCCTTGCTACTTTTATCATTGTTCTTATTAGCTCAGATCTTGGCGCTGATAGTGAGCACACGTGTTAAGAAGCCGAGCTAGACCATCTGATCACCAGGCCTGTGAGGTTCCTTCACCCTCTGACTCCACCTGTTTCCATAAAACTGTAAGTCCCAAACACATTATCCTAGTTCTCCTGGCTTGATGGATTACTAAATAGACATGTTTCCTGAGTTTGAACTGAATCTCCTACACTTCCTGGTATGAAAATACGCGTTAGTTTCTTGACCCTGCCTCTTTGGTGTTCATATCTAGTTAAGCATTGTCTTAAGGATTTGCTGTTTATATGCCTGTTAAGATCATAAAATTCTCTACAAGGCAAAATAAAGAACAAGGACACTGTGGCTGGATTGTCACACACCGCAGTGTCTCCCACCTTTTTCTCGGGAGGATGCCCCAGCCCTTGGACTCTGGAGAGCCTGCACTTTCCATACTCAAGAACAGAAGGGTGAGGCTCTTTAGGCTCTGCTCAAGGTCAAGGCTACATTAAAATTCAAAGGTCAGAGGGCTATAGCTTAGACTTTGGATCTAGAGTTTGAATGGCAGATGACTTCTAGACTTAGAGTCTAAAGCAGGAGGGTGAAGAATTCTAACACAATCTTTGTAAGTTATATACATACATCAAATTATAAATAATGCTGTTTTCCATAACTATAAACTGAATATCAGTTAAAATTAAAATTTTATTCTAGCCTATTCTGCCTGTCTCCTTTCAAAGAGTTGAAAAAAACACTTTGTTATGGTGGTCAGCCTAGGAAGCAAAGAGAAGATGTGTGTCTTCCCTGTAGGATGAACACTCACAGCTCTACAGTGTTCCAGTCACATGATGCTATGTTAAGTATGTGACTGCCCTAAGCCTGTTTTCTTATCTGTAACTTGAGTGTGATATTAATAATGAGGTTAGAGTGAGGTGGCATTTTGCACAATGCCTGACATAGACTGGAGAATTATAGGTGCCTAGATTTCACTGAGAGCACTTGGCTCAAAGGGAATTTAAAACCAAGTCCCTGATCTTTACTGCACACACACATGTGCGTGTGTGTGTGTGTGTGTGTGTGTGTGTGTGTGTGTGTGTACCTAGATCTTGCATATTTGGTCATATTCGCTGGTCAGCATCCTCACAAGGTGCTCAGGGACCCACAGGGAGAGTCTTTTGAAGTTTTGGCCAACACTGCCATAAACTGAACATTATGGAGCGAGGTCTGTTCATTGGCAAGCGACTCAATCTTATGAACACAGAATATGACGCAGGGATTATAAAACCGTCTTCTACCTTCTGCATTTCTACTTTGAGGGATATTGTCAGAGGCAGATAGGAAGCTGTCACAATGGGATTTGCAGTAATAAATGGGAAAGGTGGTTGAAGGCAAGAGGCAAAGAGAAGTGAACCAATTACATGTCATATTCTTATACCTCACCTATCTTTGTGATGCCACGCCCAAGTGTCATGACAGAATTAGCAGGCCTTGCAGGATCCTCTTAATTCAAGATGAATGATCCTAACACTTATCCATAGTTCCTATTAGAGAATGGAGAAAACAAGGAGAAACACACACACACACACACACACACACACACACACACACACACACACAATTTAGATCCCTGCATCTTTAATGAGTTTTTTTTTTCCTCAGTAGAAAGAGGGCAAAACACTTAGGCAATCAACTCCTTTCATGGCTAATGAGTGTGGACATCTTCCCTGGGATCCTGATGGTAGAAGATGGCAGAAACAAATTGTTTGTGACAAGGAGCCACGGAGACATTTGCTGGTCCGGGTAGCACAACAGTCTCACAGGACTCCTCCCCTACAGAAGTGGGGGTTGCGATGCTCACCAGCTTCAAATCCAGGTCACTTGGTGAGAAGTGTTCTGAGTTACAGCCTTGCTTAAGTACAGGGATTCTGGGATGAGGTGTGTCTGCTCACCTGGGGGTAGTTTCCTCCTGTTCCCCAACTGGATACAAATTCATCGTCATTTCCTCTACTATCTATGTGTGGGCAGCAGAATTGAGAAGGAGGGTTAGGAGCCACAGGAATAGAAATGAGGTTGAAGGGCAGGGTGTCAAAATAAACAGTACAAGCAGTTTAAGGAGAAGAATGCTTTATTTAGCTTACACATTCTGAAGGAATAGTGTGTCCTAGCAGGGAAAGCATGGTGGCTGGGGGACTCAGTCCCTGGCAGTAGGAGCTTGTGGTATAGCCTGTTCACATCTTCGTAGATCACAAAGCCGAGAGAGCTGTGTGGAAGCGGGGCTGGGCTACTCCTCCCAAGACCCACCCTCCAGCTTGTCATTTCCTCCATCCCACAGTTTCCTAAAAGAGGGCCACCAGCTGGAGCTCAGGTGTTCGAGCACATGAACCTTCCGTTTTCGAATTCTAATAAGCAGTACGGACTAACTGAACTCCCGCCTGCTGTGGATACTCTGACGATTCTAGAGAAGCATTTCCATTTTCTAAATAAATACAGAACTATCTATCTCATCGTAAATAATGCACCAATATTGTACTTCAAGTTCCTACAAATCTTGGCCATTTTCACCTTTATTGTTTCGTGGCATCTTTAAAACAGCTCCCTAGCATGTATAAGTTATCTCCAGCTTGCACACTAGCAAGTGTTGAACACAATGTTGAAATTACCTCCTAATTTCTTTCAAAGAATAGGAAGTGACAGTACTAATTGAGAATTAATTTTAAAAGATTATAGTAATTCATCAGCTAAATGGACAACAGAATGTTGGTGAATGTCTATTATATATATATATATACATATATATGTATATATATATGTGTGTGTGTGTGTGTGTGTGTGTGTGTGTGTGTATTTTTTCCTACAAGTATAACCTCCATGTATCCAATGTATGCCCTACTCCATGGATTTCATAGCTTAGCAGAGTATTCTTCTTTTTATGTAAAAACAGAAGGAACCTTCTTCACAAACTCCATTGAGTTAAAGCTGTTAAAAATAGCGTGCCCAGTTTTCCAAGCCTATGACCCAATCCATTTACGAGAATAAAACAGCCAAGCAGGCAGTGAGATTCCCAATAGGAGGGTAGACGGAAGGAGCAACCTACTGGTAAAGTAGCCAATTACGTTTGATGTGTGTGCCCCTGTCTGTCACCCACACACTGCTTAGCCTCTGCAAATTGAGAGACACTGTAGCTTTATTAGAATATGCATTTCACAAGTATCTAAGTCCCTGAGAAGATCACTCGTAAACCATACATCTTCCTATTGGTTGGGGACAGAATGGTTCAACTTAACATTTGAAAACCAGCGTCCCTCCTCTTGGGTTGGGGGTGAGTCATTAAAGAAGCATTCATCCCCTGGAATTGTTTATCCATAGAGGCTATGATCCGCATACCCACACAGAAGTGGTTTGGGGTTTCTGAGTGTGTATTCATACATGTTAAACAGCTTGAGAAAATCCGTTTTTCTATACTTCAAGACGATTGGTATCAAGATTATTCTTTGATATATGGTTAAATACTTGTTTTATACAGATTAGACACAAAGCAATGATTTCATCTCACAATCTCAGGAGACATGGACACATTGGGAAGTCTGTTTTAAATTTCTTTCAGAAAACTACATAGAGCTAAGAAGCTGCCCCACTTTGCTATAAGGTAAAGAAGTCAACCTAGGTATGGTCTGATGTGCAAAAGAGACCCCGCAACTTTTTAGCGCTATTTGTTTAGATTTAGACCTCAGTTTCTTGGGGACTAAGAAATGTGAGCCAAGCTATACAGAAAGGAATGATCATAGATCGGACCGCAAATCACTTTTCACCCCCAAATCTTCAGACAGCTATCCAGTGTGTGTTTATATGCCATGCTCTAAACATGGGAATCCAGAAGTGAGTGGGATATGTCAGCCTTCATGGAATTCACTCTCTGTCTCTGTATCGGTCGTCATAGTCTCTAGCAGTGACTAGAGGAATACCTCAAATGCCTTCAGTTCACTAAACAATTGAGAAAAATCTTTATAATAATCTTATATAAAACTTTGTCTTATAAAATGATAAAGTTAACCACACCGACAGTAATATGAGATGCCAAGGAGGGAAGGGTCATGGATCTGTTAAGTGGCAATCATCCCCAAATGTGTTGATGTCAGCCTGGCCTAAAGGGAGTTTCCAGAGCAACACAGAACCATGAGTTGCTGGACCCATCTTCGATTTCATCAACTACCTCTGTGACTCTAGGACTTGTTTGTTTTGTTTTGTTTGTCTTTTGTTGTTGTTGTTGTTCTGTAAAAAGAGAAGTAAAAAGAGTTAAGATTCAGGAAAATCATACTGCAAAGGAAAAAGCAAAAGTTTTGGTTTAAGCTAATTCAGTTTCATCCAGTTCCCGGTGACTCACCATGCTTCTCCAAACCTTGAGAGCATTCTGTACGAAAGCAGATTTTTGACCTCCCCTAGTTATCTTAAAGCCAAAGTTTGAATTTTATACATTATACAATAAGTGTTTATATGCCACATATGATCTGCACACACTGACAGAAGAGATAATAGATGTCTGAGTACATGTTAACTACCCCTAGGGTTTCCGCTCCTTGGCATGTTTTAATATGTAGAAACTATGTAATTTAACATCTGGCCCACTGACCAAAAGTCACATAGGTAAGGGAGTGTTGAGAAGAATATACCAAGTCGTAGCTGGGTTAAAAGAAGGAACTCTGATGTCTTAGAAGAAGTAAACGTTATTTTCACTAACTACAAGTCTACTAGATGTCTCAGATGAACCCTAAGATCCTCATAGATTCTCACAGGAAGATTGTTGCTTTTGTCCCCCACCCCACCCCCCATCTCATCAAGTACCTCATCGACCTTTGTATATTGCATATCTCTGAACAAAGAGATGTCATTGCAAGAATCTGTGACAGCCGGTCCTGCTCCCTCTGCCCTTGGCAATTTTTAGTTAAAGAAGAAATAACCTGAATCATTTTTTCCCCTTGAATCACTTAATATTTTATGTTTACCACAGAGGAAGTAGAGATGTGGGATGGTTATCAGATCCGACTAGATGGGGTAAGAGCGGGTAGAGGTGGATGGAGGCCTGTCCTTTTTCTCTTGGCAAGACAGAATAAATTGTGAGCTTACCTGGCCAAGATCCAGGAACGTACAGGTTCCACAATAAGTAAGGACAGTGCTCAGGTTCTCAAGGTGGTGCCTGGGAACTAAAATGGCTTCCCTCTTACCTCTAACACCGGTACCTTTATTCCCTCAGGATGTCTCTCTCTCTTCTTTCTACTTCCTGCTTACAATAATGAGTTGTTTGAAAAGAAGCAATAGAAAGATTTTTTCCCCCTTAAGACTTAATGAAAGCTATCTCAAGGTTTAGTGGATTCTGTATGTCAACAGCTGGTAGAGGGTCTAAGACCGAAATGCTTGTATTGGGAAAGAGCTGTCAAATTCTTTTTAATTTATAGGACTGGTCATTTTTATCGCATCATCACTCTGTGGGACTTAATAAGATCTAGCATTAATATTTCATGATTTACCACATTTCTGGTGCTATGTTTCATTCTCATAATCAAAATCTTCTAGTGGGTTCTAAGGATGCCTCTATCATTGATCACATAGACAGCTTTATGACACAGTACTAAATAAGTAATTGAAATGGGTATCACCACAAAGAATTTCCCCACTTCAGTACTATTTATAGAGACATTTATAAAAATACATGCACCATTTTATATTGACAACAGAGCACCCTAAATCATTACAGCTCCATAATGATTTCTGCACTGAGTATATTCTTTTTAAATTCACTCTCTGTGAAATAAGTTTTATCTTCATGATTACTTGGAGTCTTTTTTCTTATATACTATGCTGTGTATCTAGAGAGAGGTTGAGTACGGCTCTTAACAAATAGTTATTTTTTTTCTGTCCGCTCCTAGAAGCCATTCATTTAGGACTTTACATGTACAAATAGAGATTAGATGTACATGTGAATCTAGCCTACATTTAAAAATGGATTGTTTTAATAATACCAGTTTGACTATTAGGGAAAGAAGACAAGTGCCGTATTTTGGAGTTTCTGTTGGCAGGGTGATGGGGAGAATTTTAGTAACACTAGAAAGTATAACATCTTTGTCTTGTAAAAATATAAAATTCACAACACTGAGATGTTTAAAGGTCAAAAGGGGAATGTCCACTTCAAATCTCTGCTTAGAAGTCAAAGTGACCATTATCTGGTTTAGCGGTGATACATTCCCAAGTGTGAATTAACAGCGGCAGCAGTGCTGGTATGGCCACCAGGTTCGTTGTTTTACCAATTATCTTTTAAATTATTTATTCTTTCCCAAATTAGCCTACAAGGTATGAGATATCATTATGACATTCTTGAACAAAGCGTATTTATTATATTCTTCTTCTATGTTTTACCTGGCATGATGGCACACGCCTTACATCCCAGCACTTGGGAGGCAGAAGTAGGTGGATCTCTCTGAGTTCAAGGCCAGCCTGGTCTACAGAGTGAGTTCCAGGGCAACCAGAGCTACACAGAGAAAATAACCATTCCTCTACTTCTTGCTTCTCCTGATCCTTCCTTGTGAGCCCCCTCCGCAGTCTGTTTTCTTCTTTCATCTTCATTGTGCCCTTTGCCCAATTTCCTCTTGTAACACGAATCTTAACAGGTCTTATAATAAAAAAAAAAAAATAAAAAAAAAAAAAAACAAAAAACGAGCCAGACATTGGGGTGAAAGCTGAAAGATCAGAGAAGCAGAACAGCCAGCCACTAGCTTACCTCTACGAAATCCTCAGCCTCAAGAGAGCGAGTTCCTGTTTCCTCACACCTTATATACCTTTCTGTGTCCTGCCATATTACTTCCTGGGATTAAAGGCGTGTGTTACCGCTGCCTGGTTCTGTTTCTCTCATGTAGTCCAGTGTGACATTGAACTCATCCAGACAGATCTCTGCCTCCCGAATGATAGGATTAAAGGTTTGTGCCACCACTGCCTGACCTCTCTGTCTAATTTAGTGGCTGGCTCTGTCCTTTGATCCCCAGGTAAGCTTTACTGGGGTACACAACATATCACCACATCCTCTATCCTTTTTTCATCCATTTTGTATCCTCCCTTGGTCTCTTCTACTTTTTTAGGCCTTAGCCACATCTACAACCACAATCTCTCTCTCTCTCTCACACACACACACCACGCGTGTACACACGCATGCACACTCATGCACATGTCTCTTTTTTTTAGCTTGGGTAATATCACTTAATATTATGCTTTCCACGTTAATTCATTTTATGAATTTCAGATTTTTATTTTTCTTTACAGCTTAATAAAAGTCAACTGTGCATATCACTACATTTGCAGCTTGCCTTTATTTTTAATTAAAGACATATACTGTATGTACTAAAACCCTCCTAACCCTGCCACATAACCCTTCATCTCATCATTGAAGATGTCTTGACCTCCATTCCAATCAATACCACTTGTAAGATGACATACTGTTTCACAGCTGATTCACTCGTGTTGGGTTGGGCCTTTTTATCTTTGGAAGACCGAATATTAAGTAAATGAATGTACCATAGAGAAATGTGTGGAACCTACCCCATCCATATGCTTCTGAGTGGTTCACAATGGAGTAATCACTGGCAAATTGCACTCAATTGAGAGCTCCTCAATTGCCTTGAAGGAACTGAGAGAAACTAGGTCAAAAGCTTAATAGAACTGCTTTTCCTGCCCTCCACTTAGCATCAGTGCTGTGCTTTTTCTTGCTCTTACAAAGCCATAGAAGGGTGGCTATTAAAAATGTCCCTTATATTAGGGAAAGATGGCAATGTTTAACTATCACCTAGAGGATATGCATCTAATGAGAAAAAAATAGCACTTTAAAATATGAATGATGAAGTTTCCAGGACTCGTGTACAAACTCTAAAACTCCCCAATTAAGAGCAAGGCATATTCAATTAAACATAGGAACACTAGCACTGTTTAATTTAAAATCTACAGTTATAATGATCCCTGTTATGGCAGAGAACCTTGTTCTTTCATTTATAGCATACATTTTAACCCCTTTCTTAGAAGTATTGCTTTGGCCAATATAATTTTAGCACCCATATTACATGTCTTTGTGGGATTTTCATGCTGGTAGCATACACAGAAATAAGAAAGAAAACAAATACATAATTAAAAATAAACATCGATTCGGAGAAAATGTTATAAAAATGAAAGGCCTCAATAAAACATTGTGTAGGATAGAAGACCCAATTTACCAATTGAGTTGGTTCTCAACCTCCAGAATGCTGTGACCCTTTAATATATTTCCTCATTTGTGGTGACCCCCCAACCATTAAATTATTTCATTGCTACTTCACAACTGTAATTTTACTACTGTTATGAATCATAATGTAAATATCTGATTTGCAAATCCTGTGCGGGGGGGGGGGGGGGGGGGGGGGGGCCGGGGGTCCCAACCCACAGGTTGAGAACCACTGACTTAAAGGAAAGCTAAGGGGTAATAGAAGAAAATGGACCAGAAGGTGAGCCAGAGTTAAACCTGAGAAGTGTATGAGCTCCCGTCTAACTTGTCACAGGGTCTCACACTCAGTTGAGACTAACCTCCCAATGCCTGTTCTCTACCCCACCTTAAAGTTCCAGGATGATGAGCTAGACACTCTTCTCACAGAGTCATCTAAGATAATGAGCAATGTGACAGAGCATTGTTCTATCCCTCATGGGTACCATTCCAGGTCCTAAGTCCCCTGGTTCAGCAACTCTTCACCCCCAATGACTGAACAAAAGACAAATCAGAAACTACAGTGGTGTGTTGAGAAAGCAAGTCTTTGTTTTCCGAAGTCAATTTACAGAAGGCTTACAAGGGCTTATTGATTGAAAATATCACAATCACTCCTCAGGGCGTACTTCTCTGTATTACCTCTTCCATCCTCGTTGTTCAGAAACAAGCCTTTCTGTTATAGATTTGTCTCCATGATGGATACTCATGTAGATCGTGGCAAGGGACCAAGGAGTTCTCTAAAAGTGTGGCCTTGAGATGTTTGCAGCATCCCTCAAAACTAGCTTGGTTGCTAGAGACAAATCACAATGCTCCATATGAGAACCCCTGATCATTTGAGAAGGATGGATCAGCCTGACCTGTCAGAAAGAGGCACTGAAAGATTCCTATAGTGTATTTAGCATCAGAAGTTTTTTTAAAAAGTTCTGAAAACATGTATTTTCTTTTGTGGGTGCCGTAATGCCAGGATCTGTGTTACCAAAAGGGAAAACCTGCGTGCTGATCTCATTGCTTAGTTTCGCCTCCATCCTTTTTTCATTTTTTGCTACTGAGCTACAGGTCAAATTCCTGGTGTGGTCTCTTCAAATCACCACAGACAGACAGACATATGAAGTAAAGTATCTAGACAGATGTTTTATAGGTATAAAATATTTATTTTATACTATGTGGTTAAATTTGTATTTGTAGAATATAAAATATCAACTAAAAAAGAAAAAGTATTAGCTATTAGTTTTTAGAGTTCTTGAAAACCTCTTAGCCAAGCCCATAAAATTACATTTGACAACAAAAATGTTTTGTTTCCTGATCTACAATAAAAAAAAAAAAACTTTCGTTGATTTGTTTAGTTTTTCTTTCCATTTCTCTTAGTTGTGATTCCCTTTGGAGCACGCAACAGATTCATGGGTGCAACTCATCATTATAAATCCAGCCGTGGTTCTGCCGTAGAATGTGTGAGGTGTTTTTTTCTTTTCTCTTGACATTTCATTTGCATAGTTTCCCTGTCTGTAGATTAGGATGAAATAATTGCTAAAAGAACACAGTTTAAAATATAATAAGGCCTGAAAACTTTGTGAGGATTGAAGCTACAGAGAGGTCAAACGAGGGATTTGGGTTTGCCTAAAGCCACTAGACTAAGAGAGAAACAAAGAAAAAATAATTTTTAGAGCATCCTTCCATATCCCAGTCATTCTTTTCACTGTGGTCTGGATACTGTGCGGGACAGAAGGATGAAGCAGCTACCGTCTTCATGACCTATGGAGTTGCCCATCCGTCTGGCCATCTTGCAGCTGAACTTGAGACCACATCAGCAGCAACCTCCCTCCCTCCCTCCCTCCCTCCCTCTCTCCCTCCCTCCCCCCCTCTCTCTCTCTCCCTCCTTCCCTCCCATTTCCACCAAGCCCCTGGGTTGTCCCTAATTGTCAAGTAAAGAGCTCTTGTTTCTGGACAGCACTTCTCCAGGCTTCCATCTCCAAATGATACCGAGACACCTTCCTGTCTGTCCTACCTCCTCAAACCCTGTCTGCCAATCTGATTTTTGAAATAATCTTTGGCTAATTCATTCATTTCTGTGGGAAGCCCTAGGAACAATTTCCCGGAGAGCTACTTATTTGATTTTTAGGTGGAAATTCTTGAGCAAGCTATCGTGAATCCAACCTGAAGGCAGGTTAATTACCAAAACAAAGTGTCTTGCCTGAAGCATCCCATATGGTTTGCTGCATCTGTAGGGGGGTGGGACAGTGCAGCTGGGGGCAGCGGAAGGAGAAAACAGAAACCCTTCATAAGCCGGGAGACCAAGCACTGTTTTTTACACTAAAATATACCTCTTTTTTTCCTTTTCCACATTGCTCTAGGCCACTACCATTAAAGCTTCACAGCCTTGTAAATGACCTTCTCGTTCCCAGCATCCCTGCAGAAACCCAGATTAGATGCGGGGGCTTCATGATGTAGAGGGATGTCAGGGCTGAGCCCCGGAGCTTAGGGAAAAACTGTCTCGCGTCACCACGGTTCTCTGCCCTCTGGAGCTACAGGAAATGAAGACACTCAGTGCAGTCAGAGACCTAAAGTCAATGGATTTGCCTAAAGCCACTAGTGCTAGAAAACAACCGAGATACCTTTTGAACCCGTATTCTAGCAGTCTCCTGATAATTGGCTTTTTACCATTGTACTATTCTGTATTTGTGGAGAACAAAAAAAAAGGAAGTGTCTGGCTTAGAGTCTGGCAGCGAGTTCAAGCTAGAGCAGGTGGGAGGAGCCATGACAGCATGCCTTTTCCCCACTGACATGATGGGACTCTAATATCGTTGCCTGAAGAGCAGCCTTCCCAGTTTCCCGTCTTTCTTCCCCCCCTGTACCTCGATTTATATTGTATAACCCCATCCTCAGGGAGTAGTACATTGGAGCTAAGAATTCCCCTTCTCCCTATGTATAAAGACATCCGTGCAGTTCCCAGTCAGCAATAGGACGGATTGCCTTCTGCAGGAAGCCTTTGGACAGGTGTTTAGCGGTCCTCCAAGATGTGGTAGCTGGTATCTTGATCTTGTCTTCATGACTGCATGATTGGGGTCCAGTTTGGACAATCCGTGCTCCCATCCAGTGCCCACCTCTCATTATGTCTCTGAAAACATGCACACATTGCTGCCAGCTGACTTTTTTTTTTTTTTTTTTTTTAAACACAGCCAATCTGTCATACGAACTAGCCACTGAATTCTCCACCGAAACTTGGCTTGCACCTCTCTGGAACTATTGTATTTGTGTCTGTCTTTCCTAGTCAGCTAGATTGCACACTGCATAGTACACTTGTGTGTCAAGTTGGTATAGCTCAGTAAATATTTTCTGAGCAGCTGGTAACCTAAACAGTCTTCTATCGTTTTTTACTAGTTTCTGCAAAGCAAACAATATTTAGAACTTAAGATAACATTATTTAAAGAGCTCCAGTTGTTTAAGACCTCTTTTATGAAGTAGATGGTTGGGTGGCCTATTTATTGCCTTGGCAGACAACAGATATCTATCGCTTACAGACCCTAAGAGTCACTTCAGAAAGGCCGTGACCCCAATTATACTCAAATGACCTTTGGAGTCACACCCCCTTTCACATTCAAATTCAAAGAACAACACGTGTGCACCTCTTACTAAGTCATAACTATGGTCAGGCCAATGAAACCCATGTAACTTATGAGCAACTGGATCCACAGAACACTGGTCCCATCAGTTGAGAGTGGTTCTGAATGGTATCTATGTGAATACCATTGGCCAGCTAAGTCTAGTACCATACAGAAATCACCATTGCACCAGGAACATCCTGGAATCTGCCTGGTTCACTAGCCCAGATGCCTTTAACTTTACTTCCCATCTTACAGCTGAGTCATCAAAGTACACCCAAACTTCCCTCCTAACCACTGAAGACCAGTCAGGTCGTTGGCAACCAAATAGTCTTTTCCAATCAAGAATCAGATTTTTTTTGCAATAGCTCCTGTAACAGGCTTTCTACCAGCAAGGCTCTGAGGCAGCTAAGGTGTCTTTGTCTTGTGCTCTGGTCTAAAATTCCTGGGTAGATTTGAATGTGAAAACCTGAGTGAGAAACAGAGCATGTCTTCCCATGAGCCTGAGCTCTCCCTGAAATGAAGCCACTTCAAAGATAATTTTGGGGTATAAAGAAAAATGGGTGAAAAATAATCATTTCTGCAATCTGTAGAAGGTAGCTAGGGGATTCCATTTACTCCTTGAACAGATATCTGCTGTCTAGGTTGTCTGTGGGGTGCTGCACTATTCTAGGCACTGAGTACTAAGCAATAAATAGCTCAGAGACTCAGCCCAGAATTCTGTCCTCTGGCTTTAAGGGGGAACCCTTGCTTCAAAAATTTTCTTTTTATGGATTTTCTTCAATGTTATTCATGTTTCAAACATTATTTTGGCATTTTTCTCTAAAGATCACATAAAGAATTTCTGTTAACTCTTCGGTCAATAAACAATGAAATTAAAAATAAATTCTTGTCCATTTATATTGTCTTTCAATACAAAGCAGTCTTCCTTTTTCTCTTCTTTATTAATTAATTAATCAATATTATCATTACTATTAGTATTATCATAAACATCATCACTTCAGCAGAGATTGAGAGCCAAGCCAGGGGTTTGTGCATGTTCGGAAACTACTCTTCCAATGAGCTCCAACCCCAGTTCTGTTCTTTTCTTTGTTTTGACTTCCAGGGACCAGTGTAATAGATTTTCATTTCTATTTCACTGAACAAGTGAACAAGTAATTTTGTTGTGAAAACCCACATTATCCAAGTCCAATGAAAAGAAATGGGCAAAACCATAAGCACCGCAAGTGTCTTTACCTTGTAGGAGAAAATTCTTTATTTTGTTTAGCCAAGAGAGTAATTCTTTAACTTGGCACAGAAGGATCAGATGAAAACCCAAATTATCCCTTGGGTAAACACTGCTATCTTTCCTGGTCTGGCTCCAGACACCATTCTACCAGTGTCATTACCTGGGACTAGGTGAATCACATCAGCATGTGAAAATGAATATAAATAAAAGTTAACGCTTAGATCAATTATTATTATATTTTATATTGAGAGGGAGAATATCAAGAAACAGGGCATAAGTTTTAAAATCAAACAAACAAACAAAATTCTGTCTAGAAGCTGGCTTTCCCAACCGAGCCTCTTGTGATCTATGATGCTAGTTTCTTTTATGCTACACTATTAAACACTTGTATACTTTTGATAAGTTAGAGTTTCTAGTATCTAGTGTGCTTGTGTGTGTGTACATATATATGTATGTGTATGTATATATATGTATAATGTATTAGATACTAGAATATATATATTACATACTAGAAACTCTAGTTTAGCAAAAGCTGTATGAAAGTTTTTAGCAGTACCACATGTGTATATACATATGTACATTGTGTGTGTGTGTGTGTGTGTGTGTGTGTGTGTGTGTGCCTTAAAAACATTCAGACTTTGAAGTTCAACCCAACTTTCAGATAAAATCAAGTCTTAAGAACCAGAAACTAGTTGAGTTTTCATTTCCTCATCTATAAAATGGAACTGTAAAACTCAACCCACAAGCTTGTTCCCAGAGCCCTGGTAAATGTCTATCCAAGAAGACATGATTGCCATCTGTTTTTGGAGTCTGCTTGACAACTTCTCAAACCTGAATTTCTGAGAAGTTGTATTCTGTGGCCTGTAAGATGCCTTATAACCATCTTGCTAATGTTTTTATCCTCGAGTTATAAACCCAGAACATCAGAATACATGAGAGTAGGGGGAAAAGAGATCCCAGACTTATGCGGGGTCTTAGTTAGGGTTTCCATTGCTGTGATGAAACACCATGCCCAAAGAAACTTGGGGAGGAAAGGGTTTCTTTCAGCTTATACTTCCACACTGCTGTTCATCACTAAAGGAAGTCAGGACAGGAATTCAAACAAGCCAGAAACCTGGAGAAAGGAGTTGATGCAGACGCCATGGAGAGGTACTGCTTACAGGCTTGCTTTCATGGCTTTGCTCAGCCTGCTTTCTTATAGCACCCAGTGCCACCATCCCAGAGATGGGCTGGACCCTGCCATATTTATCACTGATTTTAAAAATGCCTTACAGAGGGATCTTATGGTGTCAGTCCAATTTAGGTTCCCACCTTTCAGATGACTTTAGCTTGTGTCAAGTTGATGTGAAACTAGCCATGACACCCAGATAATCATTCATAAGAACAGGAAGATTGTTCATTCCTAGGGTACAATACCTACCCCCTTTACTCCTGAAGAGGTGGAGTTAATACCCGCCATACCTCAGCTGCCTAATTCAGCACTTTCCCTTAGTGAGCAGCTGTTTGCAAGACAGACATGTGCAAGCCTAACTCCATGGGAAAGGAGATGGAGGCAGCAAACGACACCAGATCATTTCAGACAAGACCAAGAGATAATAAATGGCAAATGCTGCAAGAGTATGTGTACAATGTGTGTATCTATATGCACGCATTATGTAATGTGTAGAGTTTGAATAAATGGAAACTGTAAAACCTTACATCGGTCAGCAGTGCACTTCACCAACTGACCACTTAAAAATAATAAGCTCTCCTTGTAGAATTATTCTATACAATACACCTACGACTGCTGCCTTCCTACGCAGCCACTAGAACTGTACTCATAATTTCAAGCCTCGTTTCCGTGAACTCAGCCTAAATCCCTGCTGAGTAGCTGTCTAGTTTTGTTTTTCCAAACAGGAAAAAAAAAATGGTGGTAGATCCGTGTGCCAAACTACTCCTCATTCCAAGTACTCTGCCTGGTCATGGGCTCTGTTCCCAAGGCTCTTCTCCTTGAGAGGCTACTCCATGTTCAGGGTCCATCTAGAGCAGTGGTTCTCAACCTGTGTGTCTTGCATCAGGTATTTACATTACGGTTGGTAATGGTAGCGAAGTTACAGTGGCGAAGAAGCAACAAGAATAACTTTATGGTTGGGGGGCGGTCACACAACATGAGGAACTGTATTAAAAGGTTGCAGCATTAGGAAGTTGAGAACCACTGGCACAGAGGAATGCCTTTAAAGATATGATCCACCTTTGTTCGGGTTCTCCTAGAGGGGACGCTTTTGGCTTATGACAAAACAGCTGAGTGATGTCTAGGAAGAGAGCATGGGAGCCCGTCATTTGGCCCTTTCAAAAGCCAGTCAGTCACAAGAGCGACACCCACTTTTCCTGTGGTCTGCCTTTGTCCTCTTCCTTTTGCTGTCTTAGAAAGCACTGTCACAAACAGACGTGTTGGGAACCTGCAAATCTTCCTCAGTGTTCCCGGCAGCCGAGGGCTTCTGTGGAGGTGTCTTTGACGGTAGCAAGGCTCTCAATAAACACCTCCTCCGTGGTCCCCACTGAACTGTTTGGCTCTAAAATTTCTCCTATTACTCTTTGCAGAAGTCATTGCCTGGCACAGATCCAGATGTATTTACCATTTGGCAAAAACAGTTTTCACATAAATAAATAGATGATAGATAGATAGATAGATAGATAGATAGATAGATAGATAGACAGATTAGGCAGGCAGGCAGACAGACAGACAGATAGAGATAGAGAGATAGATAGAGAGTTAGAGAGACAGAGAGATAGATAAACAATGTCAGGCTTTTAGCATGACACTACAGCTGGATGAGAAGTTACAGAATTATCATCCAAACATGAACTTTCCTATTTCTTCTCTTCTACATCCTTTCTCTCCTGTTAGGACTAAAAGGAAAATCTTTAGTTTTGTGTTCTTTTTGTTTCAGTTGAGGGGACTAGTTGTTTTATTATCACACTGCAACCTAATCAACCCAAAATTGTCTTGGATTCTGGCACAATCATCAACAAAAGGGAAATCTGTGGTTTCATTATACTTTTTTTTAAAAGGGCCCTAACTGGAAATTAGTGAAACCAAATTCTTACAGGAAGCGCCTTCACCAAAATGGTAGAATTTGTGCTAAATCACAGGCTGTCCCTTTAGATATAGATAGGGTAAGGTTCAGCCCAGGTTCTCTGAGACTTACTGGGGACCAGGGATGCAAGAGGGTGATTGGACAGGATATCTGCCTCTTTGGGGCTCATACTGAGTCAGAGGTCAAGGTCCTCTTGCAGTCAGTGTTTGAATACTTTTAATGACTACCTCTGGTGCCAGGCAAGACAGCCCACGGGCGATTCTTTCTTATGTTCCTGGCTATTGGATCCTACCTTTCCCCCCTCCCCCCGAAAGTTTTTTTTTTTTTTCTTTTGGCACAGGCAAACTTGAGCCAAGAACAGTGTGTAAAAGAAAGAAGCATCAGCCTCATGGAGCGTAGTCATCAGTGGGACAAAGGTCTCCATAGAGTGAAGTCTTTTAGGTGCAATTTCTATGCTTAATCATGGGTATTAATAACGGTAATGGTCTGTATAAACCTGGGTCCGTGAACAAATGTACTTGCGCAAACTTTGAAACCCAGCATCCTTGCATCTCTAAGTATTATGCAGGCTCCCAGTAAGAGGCTCAACGTCTTGAGTAGCGGGGAGATAGAGGCAGGGCTGTAAGTCCCTTGAGCATGAAAAGAGATTGGATCCAACACACTCATTCTTTTTATTAAGTGTTGAATCCAGGCTGAAAACCCTGATTACTGGAGCTTATCCCGGATAAGACATCACTCCCTGCGACTACTCCAGTCTTAAGGATTTCCAGAACATTTGGCTCTCAGAGTTAGGTAAATTTCCCAGCATGCCGCTGAATTGGATAAGGAACATGAATGTACTAGAAAGGTTGGCAGGTCAGAAAAAGTGACCTTCTATTGCCTTTCATTGTTTTGCTACTACAATAGAGAGAAAGCCAACACTGATGGAGCCATTTCCGTCACAAAAGAGTCTTCTGGTGGCACTTAATTGAAAGGACAGGAGCCAGGAGCTAATCCTATTATAACACTTACGTGGATGGATAAACAGACTGCTCTGAGTTGCCAATTGTGAATAGCGGATTAGGACAAATCCAGAAGTTCTTTATTCCACCTCAAATTCAAATGAAGACAAAGCTCTGGAAGCACCAGGATAGGCAGTCACATCCTTAGGATCAAGGAGCATTTACCTGTGACAGCATCATCCACTGCTTCCAGCTGACAGGCATCCCCTGAATAATGGGTGTTGTGAGAACCCCAATCTCCACTTCGCTTCTTTAAAAAAGAAATCAGTTTTAAATAACGGGTCTTTGTTTTCCAGAATTTGTCAAAGCTTTCTTTTGGAAGTTGTCTGAAGGGAGCTGAGTCCCTGACCTCATTCCAAAGTGAGCTTTCTCTATCAGGAAGGTACTCCCCTCTTTAAAGTGATGTTTTTCATTTAAATTCTTGAGGTTTTGAGAATTTCAAACATGAGTATACATGGTAGTTATGTAATTTCCACCCCGTCCTCCCTTCCTCCAATTTCTCCTGTATTTGCCTCCCAACACAACATTCTCTTGAATTCAGTGTGTGTGTGTGTGTGTGTGTGTGTGTGTGTGTGTGTGTGTATCACACACAACCTATGGAATCCATTTAGTGATGCCCATATGCACATGTGTTTGGGGGTGACCACCTAAGATAGAAAATCCAAAGAACCTGTCCCTGAAGAGAACTGACTGATTCTCCTTTCTTCGGCAGCCATCGTCTTCCCGTGGCTTTACATCTAGGGACCTAGTTCACAGAGTGACTTTTTAACAAATGCTGGCTGGGACTCCAAAGTTGCCAGACAGGGTTCACAGGGCTTGGCTGAGGTGACTCGCCACTTTGTAGTTATTCTTGGCATGGGGGCCTGCTTGCATAGAGTTGGCTCATGAGGCATTCTCCTGTGTGTGGCCCTCTTTAGTTAGACACCGAGCCGGCTGACCAACACTGATGCTGATGCTATTTTTTTTTTTTTTTTACTTCTCGCTGCCCTTTCCGGACGCTGTGTAAAAGGCAAAAACAATTCCCATTCCTCATTCCAGCCCTGCCACCAGAAACACATTTCTCAGTCTCCCTTTTTTCACAGGACCACAAAAATGTCTTGCAGAAGACATGGTTTGAAAAGACGAGAAGGCTTTTCTCTCTCCACCCCTGGGAATAGGACTGCATTGGTAAAGCCCGGAGGGCTCTGCTTCTTAATGAGTGGGATGATGAATGCGGAAGTGCAAGGATGGATCAGCTGGATTTTAGGAGCTGGTCCCTAAGGGAGGTGAGAATTCAGATCAATAAAGATACTTAAACTTATGCTCGTGCTCAGAGAAATCGCTATGTAGCAATTGATTAATTATGCCTGAGAAAATGAGCAGTGTGTGTGTGTGTGTGTGTGTGTGTGTGTGTGTGTGTGTGTGTGTATTTGGTTTTTTCCAGACAGGGTTTCTCTGTGTAACAACCCTAGCTGTCCTGGAACTAGCTCTGTAGACCAGGCTGACCTTGAACTCACAGAGATCTGCCTGCCTCTGCCTCCTGAGTGCTGGGATTAAAGGCGTGTGCCACCACTCTTCAGCAAGCAATGGTATTTTTAATGCATCTCTGATTTTATATTAATCATTCCTCCTGTCCAGAGCACCTTTGCTTAGCAATTCTTTCGGAGTCCTCATAGATATCATTCAAGTTATCACAGGAACCTTGCCTGAATTTTTGGTCTGGAATCACTGTCTGCCATCAATTTACACCTAGACTCCTGAATGCAGGGGTAGATCACTTGGGTCAGCATCCCAGTGTCTATATATACCCCTGTGCATTCCAATGAAAGAAAGAACCAATTGAGTTCATTAAGAACTGTGGTGTCCCAGTTAGTGTGCTTAGCAGCATTTCATAATTAAAGGCAAATGTGATAGTTGTACATTTTGACCACCAGCTTCTTCTTTACATCAAGATAGAGCATTTATCTACAAGTGCAACATGTATTTTCATCTACTTACGTGAAAATTTTCCTATGAGGTTTTACAGAAATGGATTTTTGTGATTTTTTTTCCCCATGTCACAGATGTTTTATCTTGTGATTATGAATGGTGACATTTAAGGAAGGGCAATAATCTTCCATTTTCTAATATCTATTTCCTCAAGTTTTATTATCATTGTTCAGATTCTTTCAGAATGGTAGACATTCATATATTTTAGTCACTTACATCATCAGTGTCCATGTCTGATATGTTAGTCATTTATATCAATGCCTATGTCTGCTTTTGTAGTCAGAGGTAATCTATAAGTTATGACCACTATCGAAAAGGTAAAACTTTTACATTTTCACTGTTCTCATGTAACTATTCAATGTGACAACCATTCTTCTCCACAGCTTATAATTCAGAAATGCCTTCCTTAAAACAATAGGCCTTGGGCATTATCATATTGTCACATGGTGTCCTAAATGTAGTTGCCGTTTAATATTAATCCTAATTTTAAAAATCATAATCCTACCATTTACAAATACGTTTTTGCCCTTACAAGAGTTCTACAATGCCATTGTTTTAACTGTTTGTGGGTAAGACAACAGGGGAAGGACATGACAATGTGGGAGAATTAAATGATACAACTGAAAACTAAATTTAAACAATGCTCAAAATGGCTGGGCGGCAGTGGCGCACGCCTTTAATCCCACCACTCGAGAGGCAGAGCCAGGAGATCTCTATGAGTTCGAGGCCAGCCTGGTCTACAGAGTGAGATCCAGGACAGGCACCAAAACTACACGGAGAAACCTTGTC
>CABHPP010000297.1:39867-61563 GCA_902168425.1 Peromyscus attwateri | reverse complement strand
GGGGACAGGCATCTAAGGAATAATAATTTTTAACAGATAAAACAAAAAAACAGACAAGTTGGAATAGGACAAAACAATCAGAAGAAAAAGACTAAAAGAAAAATCATGAAAAACACACACAATGCAGACACACACAGGTTTACACACACACACACACACTCGTACACAGGAATCCCATAAAAACACAAAAACTGGAAGCCATAATATATATGTAAAGGACATGCAAAGTTAAACAAAATACTTGAGACACAATTATGAGACAAAGAACCCCCAACAATGCCAAATATGCAAATACACCATTTAGTTCGTTTTGTGTTGGCCATCTCCTGCTGGGCATGGGGCCCACCCTTAAGAGTGGGTTGTTTCCTCAGTGACACTCACGTGGAGAAAACTGATTTTTCATTTGCAAGTGGTTACCGATTGGAGACAGCTTCTGGGTTAGGTATGGGAGCATGTATCTACCTCTCCTCTCATCTCCAGGACCCAACCTGATGCAGACCCATGCATGTCCTGTGCCTGCTGCCACATACTCTGTGAGTTCATATGTGCGTCGGTCATGCAGTGTTTAGAAGGCCGAGTTTTCTTGGTGTTCTCCATCCCCTCTGGCCTCCTTTTTCACAGGGTTCCCTGAGCCTTGAGGGGAATGATTTAATGGAGACATCCTGTTAAGGGATGAGTGTCCCAAGGTCTCTCACTCTTGACATAATGTTTGGCTGTGGATCTTTATATTTGTCCCCATCTACTGCAGGAGGAAGCTTCTCTGGTTATGACTGAGCAAAACACTGATCTATGAGTATAGAAGAATGTCCTTTAGTAGTCAGTTTATTGCTACATTCCTTTAGCAGAGCGATCGTATTTGGTTTTCCTCTAGATTCCTGACCTATCTAGTCTCAGGTTCTTGGCCACCTGAACAGTGTCAAGCATGGATTCCATCTCATGGAGTGGGTCTTAAATCCAATCAGATATTGGTTGGTTGTTCCCACAAGCTCTGTGCCACTACTGCATCAGCATATCTTGCAGGCAGAATATCACTGAAGATCACAGGGTTTGTGGCTGGGTTGATGTTTATGTTTCTCCATTGGTAACACGCAGAGTACCTTCCTGTACCAAAGATACTAACACATAGAGGTGAAGTCTCTACCTAGGCACCAGTTCAACTTCTTCATGTTCAATGAGTTGTGTGGATGTTGTCTTTAGCAATAGGGCCTTACCATCAGTTTGTGGAGTGTAACTAATAGCCTTGGTAATAGCCTGGGTTGTTCGGGGGTTCCCATGGGACCCTTTTGACCAACAGCTCAATGAGATGTAACACATTTCTGGTACTGGAAGCTTTGTTTGGTGATGAGAGATGCCCACTTGGGGCTCTGACTTCTCTGTTATTTGGCAATTTCATTTAAATTGACATCATATATGCGTATCATTTAGGAAGCTTCTGCAGTATTAGGTTTCCACACAAGCCCTCAAATGGCCCTTAGTTTTTGATGTTTTAGCTGTCCCTCCCTGTTGTCCCCCCCCACTCTCCTCCTCTCTACTCCCCATTTGATTCTCTTGTTCCAGCCCCTCCCCCAGCCATCCATAACTATCTATTCTATTTCCTCTTTCCATCACTGTGACAAAGCACAATGACCGAGGAAACTCATAGAAGAAAATGTTTAATTTGGGCCTCATAATTCCAGAGGGTTAGAGTCCATGACCATCATGGCAGGGAGCCTGGCAGCAGTCAGGCAGGCATGGTGCTGGAGCAGTAGCCGAGAGCTAACATCAAAATGCACAAACACAAGGCAGAGAGAGCTAACTGGGAATGGTGTGGGCTTTTGAAACCTCAAAGGCTGAGTGATAAACCTCCTTCAACAAACCATACCTCTGATACTTTCCCAAACCGTTCCATCAGCTGGAGACTATTCAAACATGTGAGCTTTGGGGCCACTGTCATTCAGACCACCACAATGCCTGCGAAAGAAAAAAATGCAAAAAGGCAACATTTGGCAGGAGGTGCCTTAAGCTGAAACGTGGCCAACCCACCATATTTCACCAAACCCAGAGAAAACTTCCTGAGCAAAGATTGCCTGTTAGCCTACATTGAACAGATATGGCCTAGCCAAGTGTCTCCTGCCATATTCCACTACTACCTGGAATATTCCTAAAGAAATTGTAGCCTTTGTTCCAAAGTTGAGGAATATCCAAAAGACAATGAATTTGGTGGTTCTCAGGATGACAAATTCTTCATTGAAAGGAGACTGGAGCCCTGTACCTCCGTGATCATGGCTTCTACAGCCAGCAACTACTGGTGGAAGTATTAAGGCAACTCCACGCAGTTAAAAGGGAGGTTTATTTTGTGGGGTAACTTACAGGTAAAGGGATAGGTTACAGGGTCCGGGAGAGGTGAAGTGCAGTTCAGAGGTGTTCTCTGAAGAACTCTGCTCAGTCTACCTCCTGCATCCAAGATCCAGGAACCAAGAGAGCCGGTACATCTGGATCTCAGGTCTTAAGGGCTCCTGTCTCGGCTCCACCTCGTAGGCATGACAGTTACTGGAAGCCTTGGTGGGGGTAGTACTTCCAGGTCAAAGCTGGAACAGCTACCCACCACAAGCAACCTTCCAAGCCCTGCTTCAAACACACCACCTCTAGATTCTCATTGCATGAGAAAAATTAAACCCCTAATTTATTTAGTCCTCTGTACTGAGGTTTCAATTCACTGTGCTTCTGTGAATTGTTGACCCAGATTCCTTCCACTTGCTGATTCCCTAGTTAATAGTAAATTGGATGTCTGGAGAGATGAATTCATTGTTCTGGGCTGAGAGATTCTGTTGAATGAAATAACACCAGAGGAGTAATGTGGTCACCAGTCAAATACGAGCATCAGTTTCTTTGGATAACTTAATAGTGAAAGCAACTTGAATAATTGCCTAACAAAACAGAAATAGCAGACTGAACCATGGTCTGTTCAAAAGGGCTGGTACATGGGTTCTGGTGCAAAGCCCTTTTCTACAGCTACTCACATTAACAATATAGTTTTAGTGTCAATTCATAACTGCATTGTCAGTGATTGAAATGTAAGAAACATGTCTTCTAGATAACCTTAGGGAGCATAGAGACTTCAAATTCCTGCCATATAAAATTAGCAGGGTAAGTATGTACCACTGCAAATATTTGTAACAGAGGGAACCCAGTGTACAGAATGATTTACACGGGTCATAGAGAAGTTGACAGGCAGGTTGATGTGATGTAGTAACTCAGATATTAGCAACAACAGGAAGCCAATACCACATTAGACAGAAGCACTGGTACTCCAGAACATAGGCAGGTCAATAATCTTACAGAGGCTGAAGCAGTGATGGGCTGACCCTTTGAGAACTGGAGCATGGAATAAATTCAGCTGCTGTACAAGAATCACTCAAGGCAGAAAGGAAGAAGGGGAGAATGCCCCAGCTTCTCTCTTTCTCCTCACTCCACCCCTCTTCCGTCATCAATGTCTTCCACTAGTTGAACTCATCCCACTGGTTCATTTCATCTCCCCATTCTTAGGTCATAGTCTATCACCGAGGGAATTCTGGGCAGGAACACAAGGCAGGAACCTGGAGGAAGGAACTGAAGCAGGGGGCAAGGGGGAATGCTGCTTACTGACTTGATCTTCAGGAATTGCTTTCTTAAACAATCCAGGACCACCTGCCCAGGGGCTGCACTGCTCACAGTGATCCAGGCCCTCTTACATCAATCATTAATCAAGAAAATTTCCAACAAACTCACCTCCTATAGGCCAATCTTATGGAAGCATTTTCTCAGTTGAGATCTCCTCTTCCCTGACATGGCTAGGTTTGTGTCAAATTGACCAAAAAAAAAAAAAAAAAACAACCAGCACACAGAAGGGACCTCCCACAGAAATGTGGTGCATAACAACCCTCATAAGTCAGTTCTACAATGAAAGAATACAAAAAAAAAAAAAAAAAAAAAAAAAAAAAAAGAGTCGGAAGCCAGGCAGTTCTAAATCAGGGGCATCCATGTTTTGGTTTCCACAGCAGGTTGTATGGAAGTAAAAACATATAAGAAAAGTGCTTGAACTTAAAATGACTATGGCTACAGAAGACCCATGATTGGTATATAAATATGAAATTTTATTCAGCTGTAAGACAAATACATACCAACATGTACTGTGTTCATAATCTATTTGTCAAGTGGGTATGATATGATTTTGGCTGAACTATACAGTTCAAAAGTATATAGTTAATAAAACTCATTCCCTTCACATCTGCTCTGTGATTCCTGAGGGTACTGACACATACAACAGGAGCTGACTTACATATATGTTTTGTTTAATAGTTGTTAAATTAATCAAAAGTTTCAAGCAAACTCAAAACCTAAGAGTTGGGGATCTATGTTGAACTGAGAGCCTCTTACTGACCACCAGCCAATACACAAAGAAGTCTTTTTGGGTTGCAGTAGTTTTCTTTCCATGGCTATGGTACCTGGGCCTATGTAGAAAGACTCCCAGAAGGTCAAGGAAGGTTGTGAATCTGTCACACTGGTCATGCCAACATTGTCAGCCTTCACCAGGCTACATGCTACCAGATGTAGCATGAATCTTAAAGAGTCTTAATAATAAAATCAAACCTGAGCCAGGTATTGGGGTAAACACTGGAAGGTCAGAGAGACAGAACGAGCCACAGCTAATCTCACCCGGCCAACTTCTCAGCTGGTCTTGTTTCCTCAGACTGGAAGCCTCTGTGTCCTCATATCCGAATGGCTCTCAGCTGAACTGTGCTCCAAAGCCTGAATGCTTAACCAGGCCAAATGCTTCTCCAGGCCAAAATGCTTCTAGTTTCTGGTCCTCAGACTTTATATACCTTTCTGCTTTCTACCACCACTCCCTGGGATTAAAGGCATTGTCACCAAGCCTGACCATTTCCAATGTGGCCTTGAACTCACAGAGATCCAGAGGGATTTCTATCTCTGGAATGCTAGGATTAAAGGCGTGTGCTACCACTGCCTAACCTCTGTTTAATATTGTGGCTGTTCTGTCTCTGACCCCAGATAAGTTTATTAAGGTACACAATATTTTGGGGAACACAATACCACCACCACATTTCCTCTCTTTTTGTCTAAAATTAAAAAAGCTTATAACTAATACAAGAAAAATTATATCCAATAAGTATATACAATATACACAGTCAAGATTACATTAACGATGTCTAGTCCATTAACATTTGACAGATTCAGATAAAAAACTCCATTATATATTAACAATGTCCAGTCCAGTAACATTTGACAAACTCAAACCAAAAAATTTTCATTACTTATCTTATTTAAAACAAGTAGTTCCTTTTTAAAAGTAGATTCCATAGTCTCCCTTTTTATCTTATCATGACCATATTCTCTCTTTTTTCTTTTCATAATAGATTCAGTAGTCTGCCTTTTGTCATTTTTATATCTTCCCCCTTTTCTTCAGTGTAGATTCAGTGATCTACCTGTTTATCCTATTATTTCTTTATCTTTTTTCTCAGAGTAGATTCAATGATCTATCTCATATCTTACTCTCTTTTTCTTTTTGCTTTCTAGGGGTGAAGATATCTTTAGGGAATCTTGAACAGAAAAAATTTAGGTTAATTGTCAAGTCCTGTATCATTTGTCCAGTCTCTGAATAAAAGGAAAGTTCAGGGCTTGTCACAAGTCCTTGTTCAAGTTGGTTAGGAAGTTGCTACAGACTGGATGCCAAAAATCATCCAAAGGTCCAGATTTTTAAAGCTTTGGTCCATAGCTTGTGGTACTATTTGGAAGTTGTGGACCTTTTAAAAGTGCAGCCTACAGGGAAATATTTAGGTTTGGGGTGGGCTTTCAAAAGAAATTGCAGAACCCTGGTCTCTTTTTCTCTTTCATTTCTGGCCATACAGAAAAGGCACTTGTTCTGTGGCACACTCCCCCATGATATACCCCATTCCTACAGGCCCCAAACAACAGTCCACTGCACAGTGAACTGAAACTGTCAGAGAGACGAAATAAACCTGTCCTCTCTCTAAGTTCATTGTCTTAGGTATTTATAACCATACCGGGACACTGTGTAACACAGAAATTCGTTAGGTCAAGATCCCCATGTCATACAGGTGATTCCCAAAAGCACTTAGAACTGATGGAATGAACTAACTCCCAGCATTAAAAGGATATAGTTCCCTTCAGTTATAGGAGGAAGTGGGTTTTCTGAATTGAAGTACCCGATTGTCATTAAGAGCAAAGCCAAAGGGAAAACTTCTTCCCAATCCTGCCACTCAGCGAGTTTCTGGAGGAGCCAGGTTGTTGCTGCACAACAGGTCACTGGGAAAGGAACATGCTGGTTGTGCCTTGTATGAGTATGGGCCCCTTCATCCACACTTTCAATCAGGAGCTGGCATGGTCACTGCAACTCCAGGAAACCATGAGCATTCAAAATTAAGGCAGTCAGAACACAGAATTTCCTTCATTCCTTAAAAAAAAAAATTCTCCCATGCACCCCACTGCCCGCAGCGTGGGAATTCAGGAAGGAGTCAACATGGACAACCCCTGGATTGACAGAAGTTATGAAACTCGCTGGAAAATTCTATCTGAGAGAGAACTTTCACTCGAAAGAAGGCATTTATCTGAGGCAACCTATGGGTCTAACTTGTTTACACTTAACATTTTAATAGCTGGAAGGTTAAGGTTTGAGAGCAAGAATTGCTGTTACTCATCTAGAAACAACTGATTTATGTTTTTGTGATCTTTCTTCTCCCGCGAGTATTTAAAGGGGGTCTGCTATAATGTCAAGCCCTGATCTTTTTCTTCAAAGGAGGCAGGAGACACAAGAATTAACTCAGTAAGATGGCACTGTAGCACAGGGAAGCCATCCTACCCATCTGCCCTTGGGGGAGATGAGTACAGACAAGACTGAAAAGGACACAAGGCATCTGGGGACTCGGATTTGACGAAAAGTTCATTCTGCTGAAAAATAAAGGCAGATTCTGCAGGGCCTTCAGGTGGTGACTTCTCACTGCAGGCAGAAGCGCGGCAACAGCTTTCTCCCAGCCATTATTCGCCACCCATCCTCGCCCCCTTCTCGGCAGGATGCAGATAATTAACCAGCACGTGTGGCCAAGGCTCTCGAAATTGTCCACTAGTGTTTCTTCCAACTGACAAGTTAACAAGATTCTGGGGTTTTCTAAACCAACTCAACATAAGGACCAGAAAACCCATACACTGTGGATAATCTTTTCGTAGTTAAATGTGCTGTCTTCAATCTTGTGCTCCCATTTAAATAGCCAATTCTAGACACATTATGGCTTTGGAGAAAGTGCTGTGATTTCCAATTTGAGGGGTAACAGGGTACTTTAAGGCAATTGATCTCAGAGGGAGCAAAATAACTCAGTGCCCAGGAGTTTTTAAAAGCAATTGCAACTGCTGAGGCCACTTTGCGCATTCAGCTCCAGTGTGAACACAGGAAGAATGCCTCCATAGCAGAAAACATGGGGAGAAAAATGGAGTAAAGCATCCAAAAGTACCTAAATACCCATCCTTATTCAGAACTTGAAGTTAAAATAGCAGAATTTCAGAAATCAAAGGGGGAAAGTGAGGCCATCAGATCCAACTTTCCCAGCCTACGCTTTATGGTTTTTCTTACAATTAGATGTTCTTAGCTCTGTGGGCCACATTGGATTCACCCTGGGAGCTTCTAAAAGAGAAACTGGATGTATGTTCCCATGCCACATCAATTAAATAAAAAAATACCTGAGGGAGGGGACAAGCTCTGAGCAGTTTAAAAACCTTTGTTAGGTGATTCCAGCATGGCAGGAACTGAGAGCCACGGGACTCTGGCAGTCCAGCTTGATCAGGGGCCACATTTGGAATCTCCAGTGACAAGCATCTTCGTGGAAATCCATTTCCAGAACATTCTGTGTTTTGTTTGTTTGTTTTTGTTTTTATTAAGCTTTCCTTTGTTTTGGAGTATAGTCAAGTCTTTTTATTTGGGTTAGTTGTAGCAGAAGCCGGATCCTTCTCTCCACAGTCCCAGTCCTATACCTACGCAGTGGCTTAAGTTGGTGTCTAGACAAAACTCAGAGGCATCATTCCCACCTAGCACAATGGGCTCCCCCAGCTTCTCAGATGTTTCCTTTGGGCAAGGAGGACTTGAGAAAGGGTTTTGCTGTATCCTCGACTGACCTTGAACTCATTTTACAGCCCAACTTAACCTCGAATTCCCATCAATCCTCCTTCTGACTCAGCCTCCCACGTGTTGGGGATTACAGGCTTGCTCTACCCAATCAGCTGTTTCCTTTAAAGGGCTCCTTGAGGCAGATGTTATGAACTTCAGCTGATCCGGCCCCTTTTCCTTTGTATATCATTAGTGGGCACACATACTCCGCCCATTCTTCCTGCCTTGGGTAACTCAGCAATGGAGGGCTGTCAGGATTGTTGCCTCATCTTTGCCTGCCACCTACTCTAATTCCATGGGACATTTTCCTTAGGAAAGGCTCAGAAAGCGAAGGCTGTAGCAGCGTGAGTGCCAGGACAGATTTCTGGCTGAATGATGGCAAATGGTGGGCAGTCACTATACGGTCATCTGGTAGTGTGGCTACAGAAATTACCTGTGCTCCCTACGACTGCATTCAACCCCCGCCATCTCCATGAAGAAGTGGGCAGGGGAGATACCTGGAGTAGGCCGGAGTGGCTGCACTTCAACACAGAAAAACAGAGGAAAATGAGCTCAACAGGTAAGAATTGTTTTTAAGTTTTCAGAGAGCTGTGGGAAACAAAGTAATGACAGACACCTGTCATCTCCAGGCTCGGAAATGGGGAGAGCAGAGAGATCTCAAATTTTGAGGCCAGCCTGGGCTACAGGGAAAGACCATGTCTCAAAACAAAAACATACTTCCAAAAACTCAATTTGTTAAATTTAAAAATCAAGGACTGATAGGGAGGAAGCAAATGAAATGGAAAAACATTGAAAAAAGAGAATCTAGCATTTGGGTACATGTCTGGGCCAGGTGTCCTGTATACACGAGTTTAGGCAGTCATCAGCAAGGCCCCGTGGGTTACCTAATTAAAAGGGAAGATGCTCCCATGGCTTCAATAGATAAAGCTTGGAAAGGAGGAGGAGTTGCCTTCAAGCTTAAAAATGAATAATATCATTTTTATTTTCTCTTTGGGTGTCTGTTGGCGAAGGTAAAGTACTCAGGTTATTGGTCTACACTGGCCCCATCTCTTAATCCTTTTGCTTTTCCCCATGTGTATGTTTTATTGTGTTTATTGTTTTTATTTGGGGGGGGGGTACCCCGTGCCACGGGCCCATGGGTACCACCACACACATGTGGAGCCCAGAGGATAATTTGCAAGGAGTCTTTTCCCTCTTTGTACCATGTGAGGCCTGGGAATCAAACTCGGGTCATCAAGCTAAGGACCAAGCACCCTCACCTGCTGGGCCATCTCACCGGGCCCCACATATGTTTTAAATCCCCACATCATACTAGAATTTCCCTCCATCTTCATAGATAAATATAAAAATTCTATTATTTGTATATATTCTTATAAATTTTGTGCATATTTTATGCATTTTGGTTTCCTAGAGTTTGCTCTTTCCACTGAGATTAGTTTCTTTTTCTTATTAATTTAGTTCTCCTAGGTGTCCTGGATACTAGTCCCTTGTTGGCATTAGAAACTTGATTTATAGTCTATTAACATTCAAATCTTTCTAACAATGTTGCTTAGCTGTAATCGAAATCAACTTTTTCCTATAGATGTCACATTTGAATTTTTATTTAATAAATCCTTCCTACCTAAAGGTCAGAAAGCTAATTCTTCACTTTATTTCCAATTCACTTCCTGGTTTTGACATTCATATTTGTAACTTTAAGCCATATGAGCTCTACCTTTATACAAGGTATAAAGCTCAGTCTTCTTCCTGTAATGATCCTGTTCGTCTGACCACATCTGCTGCTGCTGTCCTCCTTCCCCGTGGACCAGGGGCCCACCTCACCATATTTTCTTCCAGTCTGTTTTGTTTTGTTTTTTTCTTGAGACAAGGTTTTTCTGTGTAGCTTTGGATATCCTGGCACTCACTCTGTAGACAAGGCTGACCTCGAACTCACGGAGATCCACCTGTTTCTGCCTCCCGAGTGCTAGGATTAAAGGTGTGCACCACCACCACCTGGCTTTGTTTTCTTCCAGTCTGTTTATGAGGTTCTTGTTGGCTCTTCTTTGCCTTGCTGATCTGTTTGGCTTCTTTGTACCAGGGTAACACTATGTTTTTCACCAGTTTTATGGGCTGTCTTAGCATTTGCCGGGACATGATACCCTGTTTCTCTTTTCCAAAACTGATTTGCTGCATTAAAGGCAAAAAAAAAAAAGACTTGATGGGGCTGGATCACACCTCCACCAGGAGATTGGTCTCATATGTTTATCACTTGAAATAGCTGGCTTGCTGCACACAAAGGAACACACTTGCAAATACAACAAGCTTGGAGACTGAGGCTGAAGGATCACTTGAGTTCAAGTTCAAGACCAGCCTAAACTTTTAACAAGACCTTTCCTCATAGATTAATGGAAGATGGATGGATGGATGGATGGATGGATGGATGGATGGATGGATGGATGGTTGGATAGATAGATAGATAGATGTTTTTAAATTACTTTTAAAATAGCTAACTTAGTATTTGTGACCTTCCATTTTCCTAAGTAAATTTTAAAGCAAAGAAATCAAGTTCACCAAAAACAACTTTAACTACAAAATATTTAAAGTTATTGTAATAACTTAGACACACACACACACACACACACACACACACACACACACACACACATCTACCTACCCTGTTATCTTGTCTTGCCCAAGGAGCATCTCTCCATTTATTATTTATTCTTTCTGTCAGTTACAGATTGAACTTGTATTTTATAGGGTTTCTGTGTATTCTTGAATGAATTAAATTCAGTCTGTATTCAAGGATTTCCTGGATAGGGACACAGAAATGATGCCAATTTTACAGAAGGCTCTGATTAGTATGACTTTCCTCAGCACATTAACATCCTAACACCATGTACCACCCAACAACATCAGCTAGAAACAAAATAGCTACTCCAACTGTCCACTCACCTGTCTCCTCAGGGCTCTATTCTACCCATATCTGGCCTCCATCTGCCTTAAGTCCCAGTTCTGTGGCAACTTGACCCTTCCCAGAACCTGGTCACCCAGTACCAAAGCACCTAAGATCCGACGAGTCCCTTTTTTTTTTTCCTGGCCAGTTGATGCACAGTTTCCCCATTTGGCAGCCTTGGCTTATCCTTTCCCAGGCGGTACCTGCCTGCAAGCAGCAGATTTCAGGGGAATGTAAGGAGAGAGGTTTGAGGCCGCTGTTAGGAGGGCATGGCTACCAAATAACCTGTGACCTCACTCCAGTCAAGAGAACATTCACTCAGCCTGATCAGAGAGAAATGATGCCCTTGCTGTCTGGAAACCAATACGAAGATCTCTGTAGGCACTTCAAATATGTCATTTGGTGATTGCCAGTTTCTTGAGTGCCTGTTTAATCACGCAGTCTCACCCTCGAAACCACACCTGTGCATGACCCAGATTCCCGTCAAGGGAAGTGCTAGGATGATATTCAGTGCCCTGGGCCTGACATGTATAAAGACAGCAGTATAGGTCCTTGGGCAGGAACACACAGCATGTTCATCCTCTGGGCCACATGGGGTGAAGCAAGGAGCCTGGAGCCCTGTGGCACACTTTTATGCACAGTGAGCATTGTCCAGGCTTCAAAGAGCAGCCAGGACTAAGGACACCTCACACCCTGGTAGAGGGCGTCCCCTGCCTGTGCTCTGAGGATCATGTTCATCACTCTAGATCCATAAATGGTTTTCATTGCTTTCTGTTTCCCAGCTTATCTGAGTGAGAAATCAACTGTTTCTTAAAAGGTCAGCAGAACTTTCCCAGTGAAAACCATTTGAGTCTGGAGTTCAAAGGAGGGGAAGTTATTAAACACCATTTCAATTTATTTAACATTTGTGGTCCTGGTCAATGTTTGCTTATTTGTTGCTAGAAAAATATTGAACCTATAAATGAGGGAATGTTTGATTATGAAATTGATGAAATGCCCAGAAGTTTCAGTTACTTACTTAGCGCAGATTTAGCATGGAGAGCTGCAGTGTGTTGCACTGTGCTGCCACCTAGTGGTAGCTTTCTCTCTGGTTTGGATGTTGACGGGACAGCTACTAGAACAATGGCTAACTCAGATCCGCCACAATTCCCAGAGTTCAGTGTGGTGAGCACACACACTCAATTGTCTGCTGCTGCAGGGTTAAGACAAAGGAATGCCTACTGCCTTTAAGACTTCCACAGAAGTGACCTGTTGTTGTTTCCCAAAAAGATCAACATGAGCCCACCACCATTTGAGGACAGGGAGACGATAAGCATCAGTCCCAGGCCATTAAATTCACGTTGTCAGTCAGTGTCGTTCCTTTTAATTATTCTTATCGTATTGGTATGTATTTGGCCATTATCTTTCTGTGTTGTATTTAATTTTATGTATTTAATGTTGTATTTAACTTTCCTCTCTGTTGCCATAAGTTTATCAACCTTATCAAACTGCTTTCAGTTTTGTCAATCAACTTTTTATTTCGTTTTTTTTTTTTTTTAACTATGTGGAATTTATATACCATAAAGCCATTTGAGCCAGTGGTTTGTGGCATAGTTTTATTAGGTAACTCTTAGCACTATCTAATTTCAGAACATTTTTACCCCCAAAGACCCTCTTCCCATCAGCCCTCACTTGCTGTTTCCTTCTTTCTCACAGCCTCTGTCAACCACTAAGCTTCCTCCTGTCTGCAGAGATACTTCTACCACAGCCTAGATAGATCATACAAAAGAGATCATACAGTATGTGGCCTTTAAAGCTGAGCACCTTCCATTTCTACAAGGATGGTAGCCAACGTTTTAGTAGATAGTCCAGGCACTGTGGTATGTCTTTTGGGGGAATAGTTCCACCTTAACGTATCTTCCATCTACAAACAAGAAATGTCTTTTCACCATCATGGTGGCCCGGGCTTTTAATCCCAGCACTTGGGAGGAAGAAGCAGGCCGATCTCTATGAGTTCAAGGTCTGTCTGGTCTACATAGTGGGTTTCAGGACAGCCAAGACTATCTAGAGAGACCCTGTCTTCGGAAAAAAAAAAAAAGAAGCCAACCCCCCAAAAAAATGTCTTTTCATTGGCTTAGGATTTTGATGGTGTTTTATAGTTTTGCTATACAGGACTTGCTGTTTGGTTAAATTTATTCCTGAGCACTTTATTCTTGTGATGCTATTCAAAATGGAAGTGTTTTCTTAGTCTCTAGTTTTCTCATTGCAAATATGCAGATACAGCTGGCTTTTGTAGGCTGACGGTATCCTGCAACCTTGAGGAACTCTTTCCCTAGCATCAATAGATTTGAGTTTCAAATTAAAATATAATTACCTCGTTTCTCTTCTTCAATTGTCACTCCAACTCCTCCTATGCGCCTCTTGGGCCCTCAGAAATCCATGGACTCTTTTTCTTTGTTTGATAGACAGATAGACAGACAGACAGACAGATGGTAGATAGATAGATAGATAGATAGATAGATAGATAGATAGATAGATAGACAGATATCATATATGTATAATATAATACATATACAATATATGCATAAATATATAAATATAACCTGCTGGTTCTCCCTCTCCTGGAAGTTATTAGTTTCCTGTAGTGTTTAGTCTAGGAGTGGGACCCTGTGAAATTTCCCCCTTCCACATTAACATCCCACTGATAGTGTGTTGTTCCCATCTTGTTTATGCAGCCATCTCTAGGAGAGAATGTTGCACAAAAGACTTTCTGATATTCTAGGTCTTAGAATCTTTCCACCCGCTCTTCCATGATGTTCCCTGAGCCATAGATACAGGAGCTGTGATGTAGATCTATCCATTGGTGCTTTGGCTCAATTTCTCATTTTATGGCACTATTTTATTGATCCTCTGACTTTTGTCAAGGCCTAATAAATACCTCATGTTTTATAAATGTGCTTGAATTCTTGAAAGGAATGAGTATTTATTATGATTAAGTATAGACTTTAAGTATCTAACGCTTTAAGCAGATTAACTATTGTTAGGATTTGATGGTAAAGTGTCACCCACAGGTTCATGTATTTGAATACTTAGTCCCCAATTGGTGGTTCTATCTGGGGAGGTTGTGTAACCTCTGGGACATGGAGTGTAACTGAAAGACACAAGGCCATATCGACAGGGGTAGGGGTTTATGCCTTCCAGTCCAAGGCCTATGTGTTCTGATCTGGGAAATAAAATAGGTCGTACCACCTGCTCCCATTACCACAGACAGAATCTCAGCTGCCACACCTACCCACATGAAACTGTGAACCAAAATTAATGCGTCTTCCCCTAAACTACTTCTCTCCCTGACTTTAGTCACTGACAGGAAAGGTAACCAATGCAGTTATGTATTTCAGAACATCACTGTTCACAGTTAGTCTTTGTCCTTCGGACCACATTTGCCTTTTTCTTTTAAACTCTATTTCTATTTTTATTGATGTTTTATAGTAATTATACATATTTTATTGTAGCATTTCAATGTGTGCATATAGTGTGTAAAAATTTCATCAGTGGTTGACATGTCTGTCACCTCAGATGTTTATAATTCCTCTGAGGTAGGAACATTCAAAATCCTTCCTACATCCATTTGAACCATTCAGCTAATTATCATCAACCACAGTTGTCCTATGTGTTACTTTCTATGTAACTTCATCCTGTACCCACTCACCATCCTCTCTTCCTCTCTCTTTCCTGCCTATTTCCCTTCTCTGGTTCCCACCACTCTACTCATTTCTATAAGATGAAGTTTTTATATTCCACCTGTAGGTGTTAATGTGTGGCATTTCTCTTTGTGTGTCTGACTTATTTCAGTAAATACATTCCAGTTTCACCCATGCTTCTGAAATGGATGGATTTTCATCCTTTTATGGATGAATATTATCCTTCTGTATATTACTATATTCATTCATTGATGGACTAAGTGGCTCCCATAACTTGGCTATTGTAAATAATACTGTTATAAGTGAGCTTGTTGGTTTTTATTGTTAACTTAACATAACCTAGGGTCATCTCGGAAGAGGGAATGTAGTCAGAAGATATTTCTGTGTCCTGCCTGGTCCGCAGCCACTCAGACCCAAGTAAACACACAGAGGCTTATATTAATTAAAACTGCTTGGCCATTAGCTCAAGCTAACTATTGACTAGCTCTTACACTTAAACTCAGCCTATTTTTGTTCATCTATATGTTACCACGTGTTCCATGGCTTTACCTGTGTGTCATTACATGCTGCTCCCTGGACAGCCGGCTGGTGTCTCCTCACTCGGCCTTCCTCTTCCCAGGATTCTCCTTGTCTGCTTGCCCTGCCTATACTTTCTGCCTGGCTACTGGCCAATCAGCGTTTTATTAAACCAGTGTACAAAAGCATTATCCCACAGCAAGGGAACCTCTGTTGAAGAATTGCTTCAATCAAATTCCCCTGTTACCATGTCTTTGAGGAATTGTCTTGATTGGTGATTGATGTGAGAGGACCCAAGCTCACTGTGGGCAGCACCATCTCTAAGCAGATAGTCCTGGACTGTAAAAGAAAGCCAGCAGAGAGCAAGCTGAAAAGTGAGTCCATAAGCAGAATTTCCTCTGAGGCTTCTGCTTCAGTTCCTGCTTGATTTTTATACCCTCGATGATGGACTGTAACCTGAAAATATAAAACAAAATAAACTCTTTCTTGCTCAAGTTGCTTTCCATCACAGTGTTTTATCACAGCAACTGAAAACAAACTTTGAGTAGTCAGCATTCTAGTGGTAATATTTCTCCAAGACACTGATTTCATTTCCTTTGAATATATATTTGTGGTTATAGGAGTTCTGGATCATAAAATTGTTTTGTTCTTAAAGAACTTGCATGGTGCTTTTTGTAGTAACTATAATAATTTATAGTTGTACCAACAATACAACCATAGCTGTATTGAGCTGTTATAGAGTTGTCCCTTCTGTGACTCCTCACCAGAATTTGCTATGTTCCTCTTTGTAATACTAGCTATTCTAACTGGGTAAGATGATACTGCGATAAGTTTTTACTTACTTTCACTGGTAATTTTAGTGATGGAAGGCGTTTTTATAAGCTTTTTGGCCATATTACACCTCTTATCCTCTTGAGCAATGTCTATTCATGTCATTTATCATCTTAAAATTAGTGTGTATGTGTGTGCGTGTGTGTGTGTGTGTGTGTGTGTGTGTGTGTGTGTGTGTGTGTGTGAGAGAGAGAGAGAGAGAGACAGAGAGACAGAGACAGAGAGAGAGACAGAGAGACAGAGAGAGAGAGACAGAGAGAGAGAGACAGAGAGAGACAGAGAGAGAGAGACAGAGAGAGAGAGACAGAGAGAGAGAGACAGAGAGAGAGAGACAGAGAGAGAGAGACAGAGAGAGAGAGACAGAGAGAGAGAGAGACAGAGAGAGAGAGAGACAGAGAGAGAGAGAGACAGAGAGAGAGAGAGTTGTGGTGAGCTATTTGAATATCTTATATTCTGGGCAATAACCCCTTGTTTCCTACATCATACCTTCCAATGTCTAAAGTATAAGTACAATGTTCTTCCTTCACTGTGAATGATAAATTATTTGGTTAGCCTACAATAGGGAGTAGCTTACATAACCACATAAGTGTGTAGATATAGTGATAGTTTTCCTTATCTGTTATTATAGTTACCTTATTTCTGCCTACATATAGTTAACTAAATATAATATATAACTATGTAAATATTGTATAACTACATATTTAAAACACTATTATAATATTATGTTTTACATGTGGGTTTACATCCCATGGGGTTAAAAAAAAAAACCTATGCTTGTTAAGAGCTAGTCGTGTTTTCTGAATGTATTTCTGATTCCAATTTGTTGCTTCACATTTATTTCCCAAAGATATTGCTAAATGGACTTTTATCCTGAAGTCCTGAAGCTTCATTTGTTTAAAAATGCATTAACATAAAAGACTCCTGACTAGAACTCAAAAGAAGATATATTACTTCATTTTTTTTCTAGATATCTAAGAGCAGAAAGCACATATTTTATTTAAAAGACTAGAGTTTATCAAAACAGCATATGGAAATCAGACTCATTATTTCTAAAATATGTAATGGAAATTATAAGTCATGGAGTAAATATATGAGGAACTGAGGAGTCTTTTTCTACTCTGTGTCCAACTTTTCTTTCACTTTTTGTTTTATTTTGTTTTGCTTTTGTTGTTTTATTTTGGTTTTTTTAAATTTTGTTTTGTTTTGTTTTGTTTTTTGCAACAAGGTCTTACTATGCAGCCCTGCCTGGCCTGGAACTTACTGCATAGACCAGGCTAACCTCGAATTCACAGAGATCCTCCTGCCTCTGCCTCCTGAGTGCTAGGATTCCAACTTCCCTTTCTAAACAGTTTGACTATTCACCATTTCAAACCATTCATGATAGAGGATCCGGTCAAAATGATACTCAATAGAGGGTCATTAGTTCAGCACAGTATATACAAGAGGGAAGAGGACAAGAGTCCAAGAACCCAAAGTTAATGGCTCCCCCCTTATCTATATAAAGTATTTTATTTTCAAAAGCTTTGGGCTTTGCTTGAGGTCAGAGTTGCTTGTTGTATTTTTTTTAAGTTGTCTATAATCACATAGTTTACTTACTCTTCACATGGTATGGCTTTCTTTCTATTATTGCTTGGAGAAAGGAAGAGAACATTGCTATGCGACCACCCACAAAGAACTGTGCTGCTGGTCACATTGATGAAGGGAAAGATACATAAGGTTCTGTATTCCACATAAGGTTCTGTATTCCATTGGCTGTTCGCACCTTAGTAAATGAATCAAACTTACTGCAGGATAACTTTGCCCACAGGATTATTTTAAGAAAGAGTTCATATTTCTACATGTACCATTGAATTCCTGAACATGGGCCCCCAAGTGTAGCTTCTCCAAGTTATACTAGGCTGTAGTAATCCTGTGACAGTTACAGGTGACTTTCATCCTGTCTCTCATTTGTGCAGAGTTAACAGTGCAAGCTCTGCAGAGGACAACAGCATAGATAGAAATTTTAAAAATTTTATTGATTACCCACCCAAGTTTAATTTTCTATGACACATTCAATTAATATGTTCATATTATGCACTTAATCTAGGATAGCATGCATTCAATATCATCAAATAAGTTCCCCCTTGGAGTGTAGAGATTGTCATATTGTCAACTTGGTAATCCTAAATTAAGTCTGTGAGTTAATGTTTCTTGGAATCATCCTTTTTGTTTTTTCTCCCTTCTTAGGTCCAGAAGTATTTTTCCAATTTTTTTATTTGGGTGGGGGTGGTGTGTGTGTGTGTGTGTGTGTGTGTGTGTGTGTGTGTGTGTGAGAGAGAGAGAGAGAGAGAGAGAGAGAGAGAGAGAGAGAGAGAGAGAGTGAGAGTGTCAGAGTCAGAGGGAGTGCATGCCACAGCACAAATGTGAATATAACTTGTAAAACTGGCTCTCTCTTATCAACTCTACATGCGTTCCTTGGATCAAACTCAGGTTTCCAGGCTTGTGTGGCCAGCACTATTGCCCACTGAGCCATCTCACTAGCTGCCAGAAATATTTTATATGGCAAAGAAAAGGTATCTTCCAGATTTTAACAAAAAGAAATTTTGTAGAATTTGTACTCGGTGCTAGCCACTGAAACGCCACCTCCTGTTCCCTCATTCACTACCACAGGACTCAGAACCCCAGTTCCCATCTTTACCACTTCACCCAGAGTCACTTTGGAAATCCCACAGTGTTCCTGATTTGAGAGTCCATTAAGGCTCTTATCCTGAGCATGCATCAGAATCACCAGACACTTGTTCAACAGATCAGATTCAGCGTGTATGACATTGACCGAAGAATGTGCCTTCTAACTAGTAGGATGTGGCTAGTGCCTGGGTTCAAGCACAGTTTGGAACTGCTGCATACATTCTTGAAAATTAACATTCACTCTGACAAGAAACTATCTTTCCTAAGTCCATGTCAACTTCAAAGGTTAAGAAGACCTTCTACAGGGCGAAAATCCTCAGGATCCAGTTTTCAGCCTGTTGTTTATCTTCTGATTCAGACAAAAGCCCAATGAAGAGAAAAATTAGCCATTTTGTGAAGGCAGATATAACTTGTTCATCCAGTCACCCTTAATCTAAAAAGTGCTTTTAAGGGGTAATTATTATTAGCAATTTAATAAGTCCCCATACATTGTAAAATTTATTATTAGTCTCTCCCCCCCACACACACACACTCTCTGCAGTGTATATGTGTGTATAAATATGAGCATGTGCATGCCTATATGCACATGTATATGGAGGTCAGAAGAAAACTTTTAAAAGTCAGTTCTTTCCTCCCATCTTGTTTTTGACATAGACTCTCTCTTGTTTCTGCTGGATGGTGTACTGTAGCCTAGCTGGCCTGTGAGTTCCTGGGAGAGTCTTCTCTCTCTGCCTACCTCTTCATGGTAGGAGAGCTGGGATTACAGATGAGTGCCACCCAAGCCAGTTTGCTTAATATGGGTTCAGACAGTTGAACTCAAGGGTCACACTTGTGCAACAAGCACTCTTACCCACTGAGCCGTTCTGCCAGCCCCCATACACATTTTTAAACATCTCCACATTCACTGAGATTCCACCCCTGTGATTGCTTTAAAGCTTATGATCAATAATGAGAAAGTCAGTGGGTTTTCCATTGTCCTCAATGAGTTAAGTGGCTACAATGGAGACTGATAGAACAGAAGAGGAGCCATTGCATTAGAACACACGCACTCATCATCAGCATCTTATTTCTTATTCTAATCCATTTTCAAATGTGCTTCATACACAACTTATGCTCTGCCAGGATCCCTAGCACAGATGAGCCCCAAGCACAGCCCCTATTATTTTCATCATGGAGTAAAATAAAGTGTTGATTACCTTGTATCTGCTACTACATGTGAGATAGCTTAAGGAACAGTCACGAAATATTTTTAAAATATTTTAGTAACCCTCCCAGCCACCTAACTATTGCACATAATCTCAAAGCATGCTAATAACCACAAGAAATTTATGGAAGAGACTTAAAAGCACAAGGAAAAAAAAACCAACAAAAAAAAAAAAAAAAAAAAACCCTGTGCTGGGAATTGTAGCTCTCCTGTTTTCACTTCTGCAACCCCAATCTCTACACAACAGACTCAGAGAAAGAAACTCATTTGTTAAAAACGAAATAAACACAAAATGAAGTAACCCTCTTAGCACCCAAAGGCAGAGAAAACCTGTCAGACATTCTTGCCTTTCTCGCAGTTTCTAATCTACACTCTGCTTTTCTGTGGGTCTGGGGCCTCTTTCTCCATTGCATTTAGAGAAAGAACATCTCATACTGGTGAGACTGGTTTCCTTGAGCCACATATAATAGGGATGCTTCAGGCTTCAAAAACACACATCAGGTTTCCCCTCAGGTCTTCCATGTCTGAAGCCTGCAGGACCACAGAAGAGAGAAAAGCGTTGTTGGTCCACATAATGAGTGAGGAGCAACTGAAGCCGCTTTCCAGACAATCCACACACCATGCACACTGGTGCTTTCCCATTCATTAGGAAAGGCTCTGATACCATGGCTTAGGACTTACCTGTCCTTCAGGACAAGTGAATCCCAATGCTTCGTGTTAATAAGTTGTTTACCACCAGGTGTTCTATCACAGTTAAGACATTTCTTTATAAGCATGCTGGTCATTAGCAAGGAAATGGAGGGAAATATTGTGGAGAGCAGTTAAGATGTTTTATTAATATAAGTAATTGGGTGAAAGGCTTAAGGGAAAGCAAAGAGGCATGCCATAGGCACAGCCTTGAAGACTCCATCCCTGCCTTCCTCATGATTGAGTACTCCAGCCTTCAGACTGTTTCAGCCTGAATGAGGACAGCAAGCCTCTCCTTTCTCACCCACCCACTTTGGATCTAGTGATACAAATGCCAAGGTCCTGAACCAGTTTAGACATGGAAGGGGGAGGGTTGTCCAGTTGTCAAAAGAGCTTGGTAGTAACATTTCTCAGGCTTCCTTCTTCATCCTTTATGGACATATCAAGGGTGGCAGGCTATTCTACCAGTTGCCTTTGTTGGGTAACACTGATGTACAGTAATTTCCCTAAATGTGCAGGTAAATAGAACTGGAAATACAGTTTAGATCTGCTACAACCTATAAACAAAATTTTTTACCTAAGTTTTGCAACTGTGTCCTATAAGCCCAGGAATTATCAGAAGGAATATGACTTTGCATTAAGAATATCAAGGGCTACAGGAAAAACATCCCCAAAAAGCAGTTGAGTATCCCAGCAAAGACAGCTATCTTTGTTTCAGGCTGTATTTGGAACCTATTCTCAGTGCAGATCAGACCCAGTCTCTGTTTTAAAGCATGTTTACTAGAGGGCTATCTTGTTTTTATTGACCTGTTCAAATATACAAAGAAAGCAGAGAGAACAAGATAATCAAGCATCATATTACACAAGTCAGCACGCATTCTATAACATGGAAACATTTTATGTGTCCTTTTTTATTATTAAGTTTACTTATTCAGTTTACATCTTGACCACAGTTTCCCCTCCCTTCTCTCCTCCCATGGCCTTCCCCCTCCCCGCTGCCCACCCCCAGCCCACTCCTCCTCTG
>CABHPP010000297.1:26396-39767 GCA_902168425.1 Peromyscus attwateri | reverse complement strand
GCCAGAAGCCATCCAGCCTAGAGGGCTTGACAAAAATTGAGCCTCATTAAGTCAAGCAAATCTTAGCCAGTGTGAAGGTCAGTCCTGGTAATTAGTCAATGCAATAATCCACCCAAAGCCACTTTAATAACTCAGGGTGCCTAAACTGCACAGGATCTCATGATAATAAAGGCACTGGCCCAGCCTGGTATGGCACAGGTGAACAAAGCATATCCATGAACCTGAAGGTAAAGCATTAAGTAACATAATCAACATTTTTGCATTATTTGCATGCTTTTTAAGAGAAATACAAGATTCTTTGGTCACTATCTTGATGATACCATGAAGCAAAATCATTTTAATTGGGACACATGTGCATCTTAATGGGACCAAGTACCAAAAAAAAAAAAAAAAAAGAAAAAAGAAAAGAAAAAAGAAAAAGAAAAAAGAAAGGGGCAGGCCTCCCATGAGTGTCAACAAAGCATGGCATATCAAGTTGAGGTAGGACTGAGCTCCTCCCCTTGTATTAAGGCTGGGCAAGGCAACCCAGTATGAGGAATAGGTTCCTGGAAGCCAGCCAAAGCATGAGGGACAGGCCCTGCTTCCAGTACTAGAAGTCTCACAAGAAGATCAAGCTATGCAACTGTCACACCAGGTCGGTCCTATGCAGGCTCCCTAGCTATGAGTCCAGAGTCTGCGAGCTCCTATGAGCCCAGGTTAGTTGTTTCTGTGGGTTCTCTTGTGACAACCTTGACCACACGGCTCGTACAATCCATCCTCCCTCTCTTCAACAGGATTCCCAAGGCTCGGTCCAGTGCTTGGCTGTAAATCTCTGTGTCAGTTTCCATCAGTCACTGGAGGAAGGCTCTCTGATGACAATTGGGGTAGTTAACAATCCGATTACAGGAGCTGGCCAGTTCAGGCTACCTATTCACCAATGCTAGGAGTCTTAGCTGGGGTCATCCTTTAGATACATGGGCATTTCCCTTTGTACCAGGTTTCTACCTGACTCCAAAATGTCCCCCATCAAGATGTCTCTTTCATTACTCTCCCCTTCCATTCACCACCCCCCCAACAAAACAATCCCTCATGTTCCTATCGCTGCTGGCCCCCAGTCTACCCATAGATAGTCTACTCTTCTATTTCTCCTTCCCAGGGAAATCCATGTATCCCTGTCCCCCTTTGGGCCCTCCTTGATACCTATCCTCTCTGGGGCCATGGATTGTACCATGGTCATCCTTTACTTTAAAGCTAATAATGGAAACATTTTAACATCTACAGAAGCATTAAGTACATGTAATAAAGTCATTTAATTCAACTAAAACCCAGTCTGTATTCAGTCCTGAATTGAAATGTTTTACTTTTCAATAATGTCATGAGGTTTGTTTTTAAAATGATTATAGTAACACCAATTATAGATAGTAAAGAACTATCAGGAAAATTAAAAAAAAAAAAACCCACATTTTGTTTGTTTAAAAAAAACACACACACTAAAAGAATCTTTTCCAACTTTCTGACACTTGTCCCTAACAACCAGAGATCACAATAACAATTTTTCATGTCATTAAATATGTGCCAGATTAGGGTTAGCATCAAGTAAAGTGTGTATGAGTGATACCGCCTGCAGCTTTAAAAGGAAATGTCTGTTTCAAAAGAAACCAAATTGACCTAGATAATCTGCTTCCAGGCTGAGGGAGGTGTAGTCGAACCTAAGAGTACATCAAACTGACAACCTGTTTTCATTACTGCGGCAATGGTTGATTATGCTCTTAGGTCTAAAAAAAAAATGCTGATATAAAACTTGAGTGGTTGCAGAAAATACAGTTCTGGAATCTCTAAGGGGAATTCTTTTCATGTGGAAATGTTGGGTCCCTGAGGCCTATTTTGCACATCATAGCTATTTACTAACACCATTCCCTTCTCTTCCTACTCCCTAAACCATCTCAATTTAGAAGACTGCACATAGCCTAGGTTTGAGAAAACGGAGCTTCTGTTCTGTGTGACCTTGAGTAAATTACTTCCATGACTCAGATTATCATTTAGGAAACACTGCTGGTTACATAAGAAGGCTTTCTGCAGTACTCCTGCACTGAACACAAGAACTATTTGCCAATTCCTTTCTAAAATGGAACCAGAACAATGAACTTGGTTTGGAGGACAAAGGACTAAACACAAGGCAAGGGGGCACTCCGTGTATTCAGGGTCCCATCTACTCTCTGGATTTGCTTTTGCCCGAGATTTTTGTTCTTGCCTGTTCCCAGGTCTTGTGGCTTTCTTGTACAAAATAAAATTTGAAATCAAATACTTAACACCAGCCCAGTGATCAACCAAACCTAGACTCCCTCGGAGAACCTCTGAAATGCTAGCAACTAATTAGCAAAGTGGTAAGCAGCGTAGCTGGGCAGCTCTTGTTAAGTTCACGTTCGCTTTGGGCATCTGTCAAAGGGGACAAAGGAAGAAGAGTAGAAAGAGAGGCCGAGGGAAGGAAAGACATGCTGAGCAATGGACGCACCTACCAGAGATCTGGCACTCATTATGGAGTCAATGTCTGATGCCCCAGCTTTCCCAAACTGTGGCTATAAAGGGAACATAATTATACTTAACAGAAGCCACCTGCATTTTGAAGTCATGTTAAATTTAAAGCTTGTGGAGAGACTTAATTAAATTTAATGAAAACCATGGCTTCCAAACAAAGATGTATTGTAGTTCCCCCATAGTTATTTCTGAGGAAATTGAGTAGCGACCCTGAAGACTCCCCTTAGTTCTCACATTTAACACCCCGATCTATAAATAAGACACTGTTCTCTTCTATTCATTAGCTAATAACGTTGTCAAAGTGCTTACCTGTTCCTTTAGGAAGAAAGCATGCCATAGTTAGAAGGAAAAAGAAGAAAGGGGGAAATAAAGAGAAGTTATTCTGTGTGAAATGGGGGATCATCTTGACCTCCTTCTCTTACCTGGGATCTTCAACCCACCACTCCCACCTTTTCTGAAAGAGTTGTATATTATTTGCCATGATGTGTATGTGTCCATCTTAATGTCAATAAGAAGTGATGCCTTAATCACAGCATCAGATATGTGGCTCATGGTGGTCTCATGGTAACTGTGACCTGCTATTCATCAGTCGGTAAATACGATGGTGGTCCTCCTGCTGCATTTCAGGAGACTGTGGAGATGCAATGCAGAGCGACAAACACTGACTAGGACAGAGAGGAAGAGGAAATAAAGTGGCCTCACCTGTGTCCACAAAGGACCGTGCGAAAGTCAAAGACAGAATTCTCAAACATTACTGTGCATCACAGTCCCCTGGAGAGCTTGTTAAAGCATATTTCTGGACCTCACCCCAGAGTTTCTGATTCAATAGGTCTGGAGTGAAGCCTGAAACCTTTCCTTTCTAACAAGTTCCCAGGAGATGTTGGTCCAACTAGCTCAGGAACTCTATTTTAGAACCACTGGTCTAAGATACAGTGTCTCAGAAGTTTAGGAAAATGATGTATTATTTAGAAAGTTGTTGGATATTGGACAAATCCATCCTTAAAAGACATCAAAAAACCTAAGCTACCAATGACAAGAAACAAATGAGTAAAGGTTGAACCCTAGAAATCTGTTCTAGGGAGAAGGCCCTTTACCACCAGGATAGGATTCAAGTCTCTCCTGGGAACATTGAACAGAGCTAAGAAGCATCCCACTGACTTGATTTGCCTGTTGGAATCAGGTCAGGGCCAGGCCTCTTGGGCAAAGCAGGCAAAAGGTTGCAGAAGGGTCCTAGGTTAAGAAATTCTCTGGGGTAGAGGGTCTCAAGGTGGGAATATTTCACCAGCCTAGAAGAAGCAGAGCCATTTACATGCATGCCGTGATGTATGTTTCCTCCCCTGGCATCAGATCTTTGGCAGGCAGAACACAGCATCATCCCACAGAAATCAACTCACATCTTGGGGGCTCCAGGACTTGACAGTTCATATAGGATGAAACAGTGTCTTTATAACGGAAGACTACTTTCATTCACCTACACCCAGATCACTGTCCAACACCGTCTCCATGAAACATGAAGCACAGGACAATAAGGCAGAGTTAACAGATTTTCATACTCATTCTCATCTAACTCTTCACTTCATGGAAATGAGACAAAAGAACATCCATGTATCAAACCGTGTGGTCCAGAAAGCCACGTCTTAGCCATCCTTGATAGAATTGTATTCTTTTGTGGAATGGATTTCAGCCAACTCTCTAAGACAAGAGAGCTTTATCCTCTCCTATGTCATTAAGCAAAAGCCAGAGTCAACAGATTCTAGCAGGTAACATGTTAATACAGCACTGAGTTTCCTAACACAACACTACACTTTCCTAGGTCAGTCCCCCCGCAGCCTTAGGACCAATGAAGTTCTCCAGCACTGGAGGCAAGTAAAGAAGGTTTTACAACCACTTGTCATGGATGTTGACAAAGGGATTAACATTCATTGGGTAGACCTCATGCATTTGATTCTATTGATTCATGGCTTTAGAGTCCTTAAACTAGAACAATACTAATCCCAGGTTTATTTCTTGCCCAAAGACATCTTTACAAAAGAATTGTCTTTAACCTTTTTTAAACTTTTCTTTTTCTGTTTAACTAAACTCTTAAAAACAAATGTCCTTTAAATATCAGTTCTGTATTCCTTATTATAAAATCTTACTTTTTTTTATAGAATTGGTAAAAATTCTGCTTGTGAAATTCCTTGGATTTTGAAGAGCATTTATACTGTTCTGAAAAATGGATAGATTAGTTTACATCCCCATCCATCAGTGTACCACAGCACCTCATGTCCCACGCTCTCACAAGCATTTATTCTTTACAACAGTCTTGCTAAATGGGGGCAATGGTATCTGTAGTTTTAATCTGTATTTCTGTGATAGCTAATGATATTAAGCACTTATTTATATGTTTATTAGTCATTTGTGTTTTCCCTAATCACATCATCTCCCCATTTTATATTGAATTACTTGTGTTTTATTAAGTTTTTGCATTTATTTATATATTCTAGAAACTAGACATCTGCCAGATGTACAGTTGCTTATTATTGGTCATCTCTTCACCATTTTAATTGCTGTGGGAAAGCTTTTTATTTTGACATAATGCTATTTGTCAACTTTTCTGTTTATTTTCTGTATGTATTTTGGGAGATCTTACTTTAAAAATCACTGCCTGTCCCAATGTCTTCAAGTATTTCCCCTAAATTTTTCTCTATTTAGTTTCATGTTTCAGGTTTTAGTCCATTTTGAGTTGATTTATGGGTAGAGCTAGAGAGGGAGTCATTTCAATGTTTTTATGGATATCCATTTTTCACAGCTCCACTTATTAAAGAAGCTGTCCCATCTCCAATGGATGTTTCTAGCATCATTAATGAGAATTTGTTGACTGTAAATACATATCTCTATTTCTGGGATCCATATTCTGTTGGTTTATGTATCTGTTTTTATGCCAGTATCATGGTGTTTTGGTTGCTATGGCTCTATAGCTCCAACGATGTCTCCAATTTTGTTCTTTTTGCTAAGTATTGCTTTGTCTATTCGTGGTCCATTTTACTTCCTTGTCAATTCTGGGACCTCTGTGAAGATGTCATTGTAACTGGAATGGGTAATACATTGAGTCTTTGTATTGCTTTCAGTGTATTGACATTAATCTTCCAATCCATGAACTTGGAAGATCATTCCATCCTTCTGTGTTTTCCTCACTTTCTTCCATGTGTTGTCATTTGCATGGTGTACATCTTTCATTTAGTAGGTTAAAGTTATTTCTTGGGATCTTTCTGTAGCTATTTGAATAGGAATGCTTTTATGATTTCTTTTTCAGCAAATTCCTGATTGTGTATGGAAAAGCTAATAATTTATATACTGGTTTTGTTCATGCAACTTTAATGAATTTACTCAATCCTTTGGGTTTTTTGTTTATTTGCTTTCTTTTTGTTGGTTTGGTTTGATTGAAGCTTTTACTAAGTACAGAATCATCTGCAGACAGATGATAATTTGAGTTCTTTCCATCTTATTTGCATGTCTTTCATTTCTTCCTCTTGGGAAATTGCTCTGGCTTAAACCTCTACTAGTATATTGATAAGAATAATGAGAGTAAATTCCACTCTTATTCTGGTTCTTACAGGAAATCTTTCAGCTTTTTCTCAGTCAGCATAGTGCTTTGGCTGGGGCCTTCATATATAGCCTTGTTACTTTGAAGTATGAGCCTTCTGTACTTAAATTGTTCAGGGATTTTATCAGGAAGGAATGTTGAAATTTAACAAATGATTTTCTGCATCCATTCAGATGGTGATACAACTTTTTATATTTCATTTTATAGATTAAAAAGTGCCACACTTATACTTGTTTCCATATACTGAAACATCCCTGTATCCCTGGGATAAAAATAATTTGGTCACAGAGTATGGCCAATTTGGTGTGCTGTAGAATATGCACATATCTTGTTGAATATGCTAATATCTTGTTAAGAATGTTTACATCTATTATTATCATAGTCTATAGTCTCCTTTTCTTATGTTCTCCAGTTTGGCTAACAGAATAGTTGCCTCATACAATGAGTTTGGAAGGGTTTCCTCACTTGTAATCCTGTGGAATAGTTTGAGAAAAATCAGTATTAATTCTTCTCTTAAAGTAAGAGGCAGCAGTGAAACCAGCTGATCCTGAACTTTTCCTCATTGGGAGACTTTTTACTACTGACTCAGTTTCATTACTTGTTATTGGTATATTTGGGTTTTTTTTTTTATATCTTCATGATTCAAGTTTAATTGATAATCAATGTCTAGAAAAATGCTTCCATGTCTTATAGGTTTTACAAAATGTTATCACATAGTTTTCCATATTAATCTCTAATTGTTTTTTCATTTTTATATTGATTATAATATCTCATTTTTAATCTTAATATTATTTATTTGGGACACGGTTTTCTTTTCTATGTTTCTTTTCTTTTCTTTTTTTTTTTTTTGTTTTTTTTTTTTTTGTTTTTTCAAGACAGGGTTTCTCTGTGTAGCTTTGGCGCCTGTCCTGGAACTCATTCTGTAGACCAGGTTGGCCTCAAACTCACAGAGATCCACCTGGCTCTGCCTCCCGAGTGCTGAGATTAAAGGCATGCACCACCACCACCCAGCTTGGTTTTCTTGTTTTATCAAGTTTAATTGATAATCAATGTCTAGAAAATGCTTCCATGTCTTACAGATTTTACAAAATGTTATCACATAGTTTTCCATATTAATTTCTAATTGTTTTTTCATTTTCGTATTGATTATAATATCTCATTTCTAATCTTAATATTATTTATTGGGGACATGGTTTTCTTGTTTTATCAGTTAGTCTAGCTAATTTGCCAATTTTATTTATCTTTTCCTAGAACCAATTTATTTTATTTGTCTTTGGTCTTTTCAGTCTCTTTCATCTATTTCTTCTCTGATTTTTCTATTTCTTCAACTAATTTCATGTTTCATTTGTCCATGAGGAAATTTATGCTGTTTATTTGAATTCTTCAATTTTTATATGTAATTATTCATGCTATAAAGTTTCTTTTTTGTATCTTATATTTTTGATATATTTGTATTTCATATTCCAAAATAAATTCTTTCATTTCCGTTCTGATTTCCTTGATTACCTATTGCACATTCAAAAATGTGCTGTCAGGCACCAGGTATTTGTATACATTCTGAAATTTCTTTTGTTTTTGTCTTTTAATTTTAGTCCATTATAATTAGAACAATATATAAAATATTATTTCAATCACAATTAATAGACCTATTGGTATTTATTTGTTTTCTAAGAATGGATACTCCAACATTAAGTAGATAAAGGTCTGTGATCATTATGGCTCATGTTGAATTTTGGCCCTTGATCATATATAATGACCTTTTCTGTCTTTTCTTCCAACTTCAACTCAAACCCTATCTTGTGAGATGTAAGTATAGCAATACCTCTACATTTTATGTTACATCTGTTTGGAATACTGTTTTCTAGTCTTCTGTCAGTCATATCTCTTTACTGCTGAAGTGAATTTCTCTGAAACAGTATGTAGTTGAGTCTTATTTTTTATTCCATTCTTCTAGTTTGTATCTTTTAATAACATAAACTGTTCCATTTACATCTCAGGTTCTCATTAATACTTAAGACTTCTTGCCATCTTTGTCTTACTTTACTTCCAATAATTTCAAACATTTTTTGCTTTTATCCCTTATTCACTTTTGTAGTTTAATGGTTTACTGTGTAGATAATGATTGATTCTGATTCTTTTCTCTTTTGCTTCTCTTATAATGGAATTTATAGTTTATGCTAGTAATGTTTTTTTTTTTTTTGCTTTGGATATAGAACGCCCTTAAGCATCTTTACTATCGTGTTGTGTATGTGCACATGCATATGGCACATGCATGTGTGTAGACGTTAGTGGGGATATGGACACTTGTGCATGCACATGGTACATGCATGTGTGTACACGTTAGTGAGGATATGGACACTTGTGCATGCATATGTAAAGTCTATAGGTTACTATAGGTTCTTAACTTCTATCACTCCCCACCTTTTTTTCTATTTCTCATATACTATTTATTTGTGTGTGTTGCCTGTGTGAGTTCAACTTGCTCATTTTATTACATTGTAGCCTCTTTCATCATTAATGTTTTTACTATTTAAAACGGTTTTTAAATTTAAATATATTTTAATCATGTTCTTCCCCTCCTCTAAGTCCTCCTAGATCCTCAGCCCCACCCACCCAACCTTAAGTTCTTTCACAAAAAATAAATCAAAAGCCCAGTACAATAAAGCCCCCCAAAATCAGGAAAACAAAACCACACCTGTAGCATGAGTCTTAAAAGTTCTTATTAATAAAAACAAACCTGAGCCAGGTATTGGGGTGAACTGGAAGATCAGAGAAGCAGAACAAGCCACAGCTAACCTCACCTGGCCAACTTCTCAGCTGATCTTGTTTCCTCAGACTGGAAGCCTCTGTGTCCTCATATCCAATGGCTCTCAGCTGAACTGTGCTCCAAAGCCTGAAAGCTTAACCAGCCAAATGCTTCTAGTTTCTGGTCCTCACGCCTTATATATCTTTCTGCCTTCTACCACCACTCCCTAAGATTAAAGGCTGGCTTTCTGGGATTAAAGGCATGTGTCACCATGCCTGGCTGTTTCAAATGTGGCCTTGAACTCACAGAGATCCAGAGGGATTTCTGCCTCTGGAATGCTAGGATTAAAGGCGTGGGTGCCACCATTTTCTAGCCTCTGTATCTAGTGGCTGTTCTGTTCTCTGACCCCAGATAAATTTATTAGGGTGCACAATATTTTGAGGAATACAATACCACCACATTTCCCCTCTTTTGTCTAAAATTTAAAAAAGCCTATAACTAATACAAGAAAAATTATATCCAATAAGTATATACAATATACACAGTCAAGATTACATTAACGATGTCTAGTCCATTAACATTTGATAGATTCAGGCAGAAAACTCCATTAATATATTAACAATGTCCAGTCCAGTAACATTTGATAAACTCAGACAAAATTTTCATTACTTATCCTATTTAAAACAAGTAATTCCTTTTTAAAAGTATTTTTTCTTTTCATAATAGATTCAGTAATCTACCTTTTGTCATTTTTATATCTTCCTCTTTTTCTTTTCAGTGTAGATTCAGTGATCTACCCATTTATCCTATTATTTCTTTATCTTTTTTCTCAGAGTAGATTTGATGATCTATCTCATATCTATATTCTCTTTTTCTTTTTGATTTCTAGGGGTGAAGATATCTTTAGGGAATCTTGAAAAGAAAATTTTTGGGTTAATTGTCAAGTCCTATATCATTTGTCTAGCCGCTGCATAATGAGAAAGTGCAGGGCTTGTTTCAAGTCCTTGTTCCAAGTAGTCTGTCAGGCTGGATCATCTCAGCTAGCCATCTCAAAATTGTCCTAAGCAGTTTGTAGTCCAAAGTCGATCTTTCCATGGTGTTACTCAGTTTAATGGTTTTACCATAGTCCATGTGGAATCACCATTGTGGGATCCTGTTATCCTTTTGAAGATTCCAAAGTCACTGTTAGGCGTGGTCATGGTTCCCTGCAGACTTTTTTTTTTTTTTTTTTTTTACCTCCTCTGTGGTTTGGAGCAATCACAGTCTGATAAATGTCTTTCTCTCAGAACCATGAACATTCTTCCCTAAAAGAAAAAATCTTCACAGCAATTTCTCTCCACCATTTGTCTCGCCAAACTTTTCCAAACTGACCTTTGCTAATGCTTTCTTGTAACACGATGGTCCTGGCAATTCTTCTCTGAACAAGCAATTGTAAACCCTTTGTCCCAGGTAGCAGCATCATTGCAGTCACCAACATGATGAGAAGAAGCCAGCAACTCGGAGCAGCAGCTTTTGCCTCCATGGTCCCACCACTGTTTGTGGTTCAGCCCGGGGCCGAAGCTTCTCCCAAGCCTCCTAGGCCGGCCTCAAACTCGGGATCCTCCTGCCTCTTTCTCCTTCAGCAAATCCAACTGGAGTGTACCACCACAACCGGCCCAGTGTAGCTCGGGCCTGAGCTGGGGCCCAAAAGCACCTTTTTCATGAATTCATACCACAAACATTGGGCGCCAGATGTAGCATGAGTCTTAAAAGTTCTTATTAATAAAAAAAAAACCTGAGCCAGGTATTGGGGTGAACTGGAAGATCAGAAAACCAGAACAAGCCACAGCTAACCTCACACACCCAAAAGGAAAAACAAAAGAACACCAAAATGTAACCAAATAAAAGCACATACACACACACACACACACACACACACACACACACACACACACACACTGTGGCGTTCATTATATGCTCAACTACTTCTGAACATGAACAGCCTGTCCTGTGGTGGTTGATAAACCCATGTCACTATTTATTTTTAGACAGGGTCTCTCACTGAAAACAGAATTCACCAATTCTGATTCATCCAGACTAGCTGGCCAGGCAAACCCCCAACATATACATATCTTTCTCTCCCCATGCCCCCATCACTCCCAGTATGGGGTTACAGGTTCATGTCACCAATCCCAGCTCTTTATACAGGTACTGGAAACCCAAACTCAGTTCTCATGCTTGCCCTGAAAACAAATTACCAAAAAAAAAAAATACTAAGCTGTCTCCCTGGTCCTCTCTTAAGCATCTTTTATAAGGCTGATCTGGATCTCAAAACTTCATTCAATTTTTATGTCTTCAAAGATATTTCTTTCTTATTCATCATGAAGGGTAGTTTTGTTAGGTATAATAATCTTGAATGGCAGTTATTTTGTTTCAGGGCTGAGAATATATAATTCCACTCCCTCCAAGGCTTCTAAGAAATTGACTGTTGCCGGGCGGTGGTGGCGCATGCCTTTAATCCCAGCACTCGGGAGTCAGAGGCAGATAGATCTCTGTGAGTTTGAGGCCAGCCTGGTCTACAGAGTGAGATCCAGGACAGGCATCAAAACTATAGAGAAACCCTGTCTTGAAAAACCAAAAAAAAAAAAAAAAAAAAAAAAAAAAAAAGAAAGAAAGAAGTCTAATGAAGATATTCTTAAATGTGACTTTGTACTTTCTGGCATGGAAGTTGGACTTTTTTCCTTTGTCTTGTACTTCTGAAAGTTGGACTATAAAATTTTATCACTAGGGTCTTGTCTGGTCATATGTATTCAGGTTATGCAATGTTCCTGTACGAGAATGTTTTCTCTGCTACTGGCTTCGTTTTCCTTCCCAGCTTGACCTTTGAGTATCTCAAAGATTCGTATTTTGGTTCCACTTACGATGTCCCGAACAGTTTGAATGTTCTCTTCTTGCTGGTTTGCTAACTTACTTGCTCTTCAGTGTGTGTTTGGACTCACTGTGCAGCTTTTCATAAACTGTGAATGGTGGCCCCATAAGGCAATGGAAGTTTCCTTCAGAACTGTCCCCACAAGCGCTACTGCTAACAAGGGCCCCCGGCCATGGCAGCACCAGAAGTGGTAGGGGACTTGACACATGGGCCTCATGACCAGTCAGTATACGAGATCAGGTGCTATAGGGAAGGAGGCAGTGATGGAGACCCAAGTACCCCCTCTATGGTGTTCACACCCCATTATGATGTTGGTACATACTGAGACAGCATGGAGACAGGGTAACAGAGGCAACTGTACAAATATGGTGGCAGCAGGATGCAGTATTTCTCTCTGTTGCTGCAGTAGTAGAGCTTGCCCAGGAATGGGATGTTAGCAGGAACAAGGCCAAGTTCTTCTCTGGGATGCCTTTGGACATGCATGCCTAGAGACGGATCTGTAACCGGAACTCACCTCCACATTCCTTCAGCTGTACTGGACAACTAAAAGTAGGATGTTGGCTAGAGCTGGGCAAAGTTACAGTCTTCCCTCACTTAGACTGCTGTGTCTGGGGGCAGGACAATAGCCAGAGCCTCAGAGATGCTTAAGTTCTCTTCCACACTCTCCTTTAGGAGGGTCAGGGTTGGTACTCATAGTTTTTCCTTTCCTATCCTTCAGAAGCAGGCAGCTGAGTATGCCTCAGTGAGAAGATGCTCTGGGAACTGCATGGGCATTTATTTTCATTTTTGACACTAGTATGAGTCCACACAAAGCTATCCAGACATTTGGTCTCAGAGGGCTAACACCCTGATCTGCTTCTTCAGGGTGGCTCCCTATATTCACTGCCACATTGCAGAACTAATCTCCAGTAGTGCAGGACACCCATTATGTCCTAGTCACTCTGCTGGGCCAAGTTGGGCTCATCACATTAGCCTGAGCTTGGAGAATCCTGCTGAAGAAGGGCCCAGCATCAATGGTGTAGCAGAGACTAGGGGCCTTGAATCAGACCATTTTTGTTTGTTTGTTTTTTGGTAAATGCCTGCATATAAAAATATGTGGATAAAGGGGTTTTCTGCGTGACTTACTGTGTCACATTCCAGCTTCCATGATGAGATTTTCCCCTTCTTCCTTTTTTTTATTTTTATTTTTTTCCCTCTTTTTCTCTTAAATTTTATTTTGTTTTATTTTGGGGTGGGGCAGGAGGTGGGTAGGATTGGCATGATGTGGAAGACACAAAGAATAAAAAGAATTTTTAAAAATAAAATATATGACTGATAGCATGGGGGGAAGTACAATAAAATTACATTTACTTTTTTAATATTGTCAGCTATTAAAAGTAGGATGTTTTCCTTACATGTAAATTCTTGTTATGCAATAGATTAGTTTAACTAACTAGTAAGTCCATTAAAATAATTCATGGTCTGTTTAGGAAACAATATGGGAGGCTAGAGAGATGGCTCAATGGTTAAGAGCACCTGCAGCTCTTGTGGAGGACCCACAACCACCAGCTCCACAGAGTTCCCAGGGGCTCCTCTAGCCTCCTCAGACACCTGCACACGTGTCATACACATACACAT